>CAJDSM010013196.1:0-13968 GCA_903981925.1 Ostrea lurida | reverse complement strand
GTCCAAACAATGATTCACGATATATCTATACTTCGCAAAGAGTTGGACGAAGATNTTTTTTTTTCTTTTTGCCTTTAAAATATGTCCGACATTGAGTTTTGCAGTTGCAATGTTGCTACACCCTAGTGTGCTCGTTTCGCAGTTGCAATGTTGCTACACCCTAGTGTGCTCGTTTCGCAGTTGCAATGTTGCTACACCATAGTGTGCTCGTTTCGCAGTTGCAATACTTGGTTTGGGAGGAGAGTGTTGTATGGGAATGTTATTAACATATGCCATGTAAAATCACCATAGAATGTGTAAAAGGGGAACGAGCTATAAGAACAGAACACTAAACATTGAAACCTCATTTGTAATTTATGTTATCGAACAAATTGCGAATCCAACAAGCAGGCCATTTCGAAACATTCCACGTGGATCTATTTCATCCAGTGGAGGTCACGTTATTCCACTTTCAAATCCTAAATTAAGAGATCAAGAACGAATACAGTGTAGTACCAATTAGAAAGAGAAAGAAAGCTCCTCGTCTTCCTCCGATTTCAGTGAGTTGCCATCAAACGACCTAACGAGGTGGGTCGCGACTGTAATTCTACTCATTGTTTGTTTCTCTGTAAATTGCTGATCCACAAATATCGGCAAAATTAATAATGTATATGTCAATTGTAATATTATTGTTTGTTTCTGTTCTCTGAAACACCGAAACCAGCCATTCAGGAACACTGCAATGACGCCAAAGCCTGGGAGATAATCGTTAAATATTTTGCCAGTGTATATTAACTTTCTTTGCAATCTGCTCTTTTGATTTTGGGGGGAAGCTCGACCTTATGAATTCTCTGTTCCTAACCTAACGCTGTAGAAGATATCCTCCTTTCGTTTTAACGATTTGGTAATCTTGCAAGATGAAAAAAAAAATGCTTTAGAATTGGTAAAAGGTTAATTAGGAGTTGCCGCCAAACATTGAATCTAATGTGAGCAGGAAAACCGAATTATAAACAAGTTATTTGCCTTCGGAGCGTTTATTTTCTTTTTGATCACTCGACGTATGTTCTTTTTTCTCCATAATGACAACAGTTTAGTGTGTTTTTGCTAACAACCACCGACAAGTCTAGATTCGTCTTACAGAAAACAAATTCGAACGAGTTATGTGATGATGGCGAGAATGAGTAATTCTCTATTCTTCAAGATAAAATGATTTCTAAACCCAGTGATTTGCTATAATGGCTCTTTAGCTGGTCAAGGCAGATAGTTTTCAATAAAGGTTCATGCGAAATATGAAAACGAATACTGTTTTCACTTTTTTCTTTTATCCTGAGTATAAAAAGCTAGTTAGACTGATTCTCTTCAAAAGCTAATGACAAATGTAAAAAGCCCAACTCGGAAAGACTGCAAAGACTCTGATAAGATTATGAAAGATCCCCTGGGGATCAGATGTTTTAAGTCCCTTGTTCTTGTCAATTCGATACTAAAAGCTTTTAGCTCTTGGCTTGAGCGACGTAAACCCTGCGAAGGCCGGAGACAAGAAGCTCCATCCTATTCCACTCGTTTGACACACCTGCCGAGTGGCAGGAATTGCCGTACAGCATTAAACAGGTATTTCATACTACAATCAATAAGCGAAGACATCGAGCATTAGACCGATTGTTTCGTCAATATGGTAGTGATGCATACACAAACTGTTTCACGTGGTCATGTAACAAACGTAATTGGATTATTACCGCGTATATTGGTAAAAGTGGCCAAATGCAATCATGCACATCTGACGGTAGAAAATAAAACGTTGTCTTATGCATCTTGTTTATACTGCTCGTTGTACAGAATTCACTGATAGAACAATAGCGGTATGTCATGCAATTTGGGTAATGGTGCCAAAACAGATTGTTTATGCTGTACTTACCCTAGGGTTGTCATGGTTACGATGGTATACCAGAATGCCTCGGGAATACTTATGAATTTCGTGTCGACCACATTTCGTTCGGCGTAAAACATAACTGTAGCAAAAATGATTACAGCCATGGTAAGTGAAAATAGAAGAAAGCCCAGCTCACTTGCACAACTCTTTAGAGTATATCCCAGAATTCGTAAACCTTGCGAGTGGCGGGAAAATTTGAAGATCCTAAATACACGAAATACTCGAAGCGTGACGAAAGCGCCACTGACGTCATCATTCTCAGTCATGACGAGTCCTATATAATACGGAAGAATAGCCACAACGTCAATGACGCTCATAACACTACGCATAAATTTGCACCGGTCAGGTGCTGCATAAAGGCGAAGTAAATATTCGGCTGTGAAGATCATTACGCAGGCAGTATCTAAACAGAAAAATGCTAATTCATATTTTTCCCCACATGCGGGTGTTTCGAGGGTGCCAGGAATTGTCCCACAAGGTAAAGTTTCTATAACGTTGGCCATCACAGAAATGGCAATAAAAAAACCCGTGACATAGTAGAAGACCAGGGCAGCGGTCCCAATGTGCGGATTTTCGAACCATCTCCACATTCGTTCCCTGAGATTAGCCACGGGTTCTAAGTGACCATTTTCAGAGTTCTTGTCGTCAATTAGTCGTTCCTGATTTTCGCGTTTTCGGTCGCGATAATCTTCATAACAACAGTCCCCTATAAGGTCGGGGAGAATCCCAAAGAATGCAAGTTCTTCGTCATAAGCCGCTAAACATTCATGTTTAGGATAATGTAATTTTCCTGTTCGGTAGTAGTTCAGAATATGCCGGAAAAGTTCGGGATCTCTGTCAAAGAAATAATCTTTGCATTCCTCGTCATAGAAGAATTCTTTTTCGTTAGAGCCTAAAAGGGTGTCAGGGTATTTTTCTAGTGTAGTCCTCCATACTTCAAAAACCCTCCCGCTGACATTTATCGTAATTTTCTCGTCCCCTCGTCTGTCTTCCTGGCGAACCATGGGAGGAGGGAGGGGATTGGAAGCGACGGGCACCCACCCGATCGCCGACGCCCGGGCAAAAGGCAGCCATGCTGCAACTGACGCCATTACGTTCCCCTTGCTCGGTGATAAAGACTCTAATTGCGGAATGAAAACAATTTTGGATTTTTAATTTGTTATTGTATTCGTAGAGGTCATGCAGAAAGTGACCCTATCCGGGAATAATATAAAGCACGACGACCTTACCATTTTTAGCTCCGGACCCGTAACGACACTAATCCATGATACAGGTTAGATACTCCAATCAACCCGCGTAGGTTTACATTTCACGGACGCACTATCCATACCCCTGTATTTCTCTCAATCACTCCGATTTACATGTAAATATCCTGATTTATCTACGTATTTTTTATGGCCTCCCAGACGAATGGGGACTCCAGGTTATTCCGTGCTGAAAGGACAAGGAGGGGAATTCGCCTCCATCGCCGCGTGCCTTCGCTCTGCATACAATAGAAAATTCTGTTGTGTAGATTCTGCCTCTCGTTACAACATACGGAACAACGCTGTGCTGTACAGACAGGCGATCGATATATCGCTCACAATCAGGCGGGGTATACACAATTAGTTCATCTTCAGGGAAGGGGAGTTAACCCGGCTTCATACATCCAACTTTTATGGAAACCCCTTTATTTTGCACTTGGGTACATTTGGCACACGGAATCGAACAGAAACAAAGAATTTTTAGATAACTATGCTAGATCGCCGCGCTTGCTGGTAGTGTATATACTGGAGTGATATAAACCATTGATTTTTTTTCCACTATTATTTATTATTCGCTTGCTACGGAACATTTCGCTTCCCAATCAATATTTCAAAAAAGGCACAAAACTGTATATAAGAATCCACCGGACAGGCCCGTGATGTTGAAAAATATTGCCGTGAATAGGAGTCTCAGCGGGGCAAAATCTTCTACTGTGATTAAAAATTAAGGAGAGAGATCAAATATAACCTCGCTAATTCACCCACTGATTATCGACAAAGTTGCAGATAGATACATATACATACTATACTGGCCCTATGCTCGGAGTCAGCTGCAAGATTCGCACATTTTTAAATTGAATAGGCCAAGTATTCAATAAAGCAAATTGTTTTTCGTGTATATTGATTTTGCTTCGTGTTGATTTCCCTTCGAACATGGATCTATATTTCATAAAAGTGTATAGGTCTCCGTAATGCAGTTATACATGTTAGACCGAGACAGGAAGTACCATCTGCCCAAGGGGTGTATAAGTTCAAAAATCGATAACGCAACAATTACGGGGCAATCCGGAGAAAGTGGAAGGCGTCCTTCTATATATATTTAGGTCTAAATGTTTAATTATACTTCAGATATTTCGGATTATACAGAATACAAAAACAAAATCTCTCATATACTAAGACATTCCGGAGCACATGCTTTGAATTATTGATTTTAAGTCATTTTTTTCATTAAAAGATAATTCAATATCCGGCAATGAAATCAAGAGCGCAGATGGCGGTATTTATTCTAATTAAAACGAATAAATATAAGATGTAGATTGTGTTAAATCCGCTTGATGGCACACTCGCTAATCTATATATTTACTGAAATATTTTACTACTCGTTTAAAATCTGTTGAACCTCTGAGGCATACCCCGACAGACTGGTGCGTATGTTTGCTCGCGGGGGTGCAACACAAATGCTTTTAGTTGTAGATTGGCAGACGGGCGAGTCTAACTAAATTCTACCACGTTCACTCCACAACAGTTTTGATAACAAAATTAAAATCGATCTAGAATAATTGATAAGATGGAGTTTGCGTACATACCGAGCAAGTGGGAAAAAAGATTATTGTTAATGTACAGCTTGTACATAAACAATAATCAGTGCTATCTTGATATTCCTAGGAGATCTCGCTTGTATATATTACAGAGTGCAGATTCCAATTCGTTGCCGAGTCTTGCATTAAATTCAAACCAAACACACGTGTATCATTACAGAAAAACATTTTTAAAAGATATGCAATACACCAGTAGATCTATGCATAAATTTGAGATGAAAATATTCAAAAGATGAAGGGGACTTGTTCACGGCCCTATTCTCCACAGAGCGAGAAGGAAATAATGAAAAGAAAATGAAATCCAAGTTTGATAGAAATAGACAAATCTATAATATGAATTTATACATNGGCCCTATTCTCCACAGAGCGAGAAGGAAATGATTAAGTCAGTAAATGAAAAGAAAATGAAATCCAAGTTTGATAGAAATAGACAAATCTATAATACGAATTTATACTTGAAAAAAAAAGTCGGACGAAAGTTGGCAATGTCTCTTTCACTACTTAGCCATTATCAACATGAAATTAGATTATTAGTGGCTGCAATCGATCTCAGCTTCATAAAGATAACATTCCTCCATTTTCGCTGGTAGATAATCGCTCTACTACCTTAACGTAGACCGAAATTTTTATCCAACACGTAATAGAATACTAGTACTCGGGGTGATCAACCGAATAGATCAATGCTCTGGATAGATATCTATGAACAGGTGAATACATGCATGTATATGTATACTGTGCATGTATACAGACCAACAACAAAGCAGAATTTTTTAATGGTGTTTACGGTGTTTTGATGTCAAAGTATATAATTTCTAAATACAACACGGTTTTTTAAATATTGAAATAGTGTTTTCGAGCTCATAACTGACCACCTATTGAAATCAATCAAGCCATCGATCTATCTGAATTGTAAATATCTTTGCTGCTATCCAATTAGGTTTGTATTTTCGGAGCGTACAATGTTTACAAACATTAATAATTCAAGTTTGCGATCCCGTATAATTGGATTTTGAAGCATTACTCCCAAATCACTCTTAAAAAGTTATTCTTAGTTTTGCAAACAGATGATTTGATCGAGGTTAAGTTTCATTTTACATTGGCAACAAGACTCTCTCTCTCTCTCTCTCTCTCTCTCTCTCTCTCTCTCTCTCTCTCTCTCTCTCTCTCTCTCTCTCTCATTCAACGAACTCAGCAGGTAAACGCGTGCGCATACTTGCTTTTCTTTAAATCAATTGTTGGCATTTAACAATTTACTAATGAAAAGCCATTGTATTTTCTAACAATTGAATGAAATACCTAATTCTCCAGCAATTAATTGATACAATGTGGAGTACGAATGAAAACAAAGCAAAGGCACGGATCAAGAGGCGCGTGACCTATTTTTCTTACCTACTCCCAGAGTTTAAACGGATATTTTTTATGATAATATATATTTTTCATAAAATTATGGGTTTTTTTTCCAAAAGCAGTTGAGAAAACGTTTATCTAAGTTTAATTTCCGACTACCTGTACATATATACAATAATGTAGAATTGCTGAAATTATACCTGTACAAAAATAGCATTGCTTGTTGAAGTCGCTTGAGACCCTTCCTCTAATACACGTAAAAGAGAGCTTATTTAAGAATCCCTCATGCACTAGTTTGTAAATGAAAATTGATTGTAATTCAATAGAAAATTATGCTAATATTTATACAATTAAGAAATGTATTTTATTTTTTTTACCAAAAAAAAAAAAAAATAAAAATGCAGGCACGGACCGCGGCGCTTCACTCCGGCGCATTGGGTTAACGCTTCATGAAAAGTAGTCCGGTTGTAATGTCGTTGTTCATACCTGCATGTATTTTCAAATATGAAGTTTATTACTAGATAATCTATTTATTTTATTTACATGTTCACTTTTCTTCTACCGGAGTTGTTAGTCAATCTTAAAAACGGACATACTACATGTATATCGGTGCTTTGTTTACAACTACAACGCATTCATGGGGAAATGACAACATTGGTAGAGGTATCAAAGGAGAAAACATTGGAATTGTAAAATATCATTTGATGTACTGGCATCATGCATAATTATATTAATTTTATATCAGTTGGTATACTGTAAAGCTCATGGTTTCTTCTGCGTTTGGACTATACAGTCTTCATTCAGTCCGTTACATAATATTTGCCCGGCTCCATCCGGGAACTCGTATCTCTCCGAAGTGAGGCAGTGCTTTAACATCTCGTTTGAAAAAAAAAAAAAAAACCTTTTGGTTGTTCACCAATTCCAAGTGTGATTACGCCTGGCTTTTAAATAAGATATCCAAGATTTATGATTAGAATGCGGATGAATTCAGTGATTTTCCTAAAAGTACCCGACGAAAACCTCACAGTGACCTGTTAATGAGATCAGAACTCCGTCATCATCAATGGAAAATATACATTATATTGTAAAGTAATGTTTAGCGTTTTATCCGGTAGACTTAACCTCTTTGATACGATATCAACATGAAAAACCTATTTATGATTCCGATAGCTCATTTGGTTCAGCGTGTGTGAAGAGGCATAATCATCACTCTTTGAATATCGTCACGTGAACAATTGATTACGGTTAATCAAATAAAATTTCCTTTTCAAGAGCTGCACTTATTGGTTTTTAGTTTCTAATTGTTCTTTTTTCAGTTTAAATGAAAAACTTAATTAATTTTTAGAAAATTCTAACTTTTCCTACAATATTTTGTTCTACATGCGTTGTAACTTCCGGCGAAGTTTAAAGATAGCAAAGACTTTTGTTTGAAAAATGGTCTTAGTTATTGCTGCAGGAAAAAGATCGTTTTACGCAAGATGCCAGTCATCTGAATGTCTTGAGAGACCTGTATAAGACGGAAGCATTCGAGAGTCTGAAATCCAAACTTAGATTTTATTTTATTCCCTCCTACTCGCTCTCCCGTGAGACTGTTCGTGCGAGAAAAGATAAAGCAGACTCCATGGTGAAGGGAAAGAGAGAGATGGCACGGATTAATGAATCAATGCATATGTTGAACTTTGAAAATCTACGTGCCCTTAAAAAATGTGTGCGCTATAGGCTATATACATGACATGGTACATGTACATGTACCACAACTACCATTAATATATATAATGGTACCCACTCCAACGTACATGGTAAAATACGTTTGTAAGAAATGAAGGTAAGAACAGGCTTTCAAGCGGGCCCTTTTCCTAGTTTTCTTATTTTTTGTCAGAATTTCTTGATTTCTTTATTTACTATTAAGCTCAAAATCCTAATATTCATGATTCTAATTTGCCAATGTTTGAATTTTTCAAATAAGCATCTTTCAGTTGTTACATGTAATTAAAGCATTTAAAGTAGTGATTATGTTGAATCAGTCTTTTTCTTTGAAGACATAAATAGTGGTTATCTGCATTTTGTATGATCTTCTAATAATGGCAATTCACTTTTATATTTTTATGTACACATGTATAATACATGTATCTGTTGGTGAGTAACATATAATGTTATTTATTCATCAACATGTATTTGTTTGATTTTGATTACTATTATTTTTTAATTTTATTCATTTATTTACTTTTTGTATTGATACGGAAGATTTACCCTTTATTTTGTCTGAAAATTTCTTAAATACCCTCTAATAGCCTTATCATTAACAATCGCCCAAAGGGCCCTTCTTTTCACAAAAAAAGTCACTTAAAAGCCTGTAAATACCTAGAGGAGTTCAAATTTAGATTATTTCATACCTAGAATTGGCTCCAAAGCGGTAAATCGAATTTCTATTATATTGGAATCAAACTATGAGGAACGGAAACGTGTTCTAAAGATGCTGTAAACTCTCATCTAGCACTGACTTAGCAAAGGGAAGATTTTTTTTATTAATAAGTAAATTTTTTATTTATCTTTTTTCCTCAATTTAATCTGAAAATTTGTCATGCAAATGCCCAAATGTTAACTTAATGCAATTTTTATGCACTATGTAATATTCAAGCAATATGAATACTCTGTTTTACATAAACTTTCAAACAAATTGTGTGTTGGATATAAATCAAATGTTGGATCAGGTACCCAGGAAAGCAAGCATCCCCTGTCGACCGGTCACACCCACCGCGAGTCCCTATATTATGCGATACTATCTGCAATACACTCAGTGACAAACATGTTATGCCTGAATCATTTCATAAGCTGTTTATTTGTTGTTCTTTCCTGAATAAAGAATGAATAAATCTTAAAGACATTCGTTAAAAGTACAATAAATTAAGAATGTCCGCAAAATTCATTTACGGGGTCAGAATTGAGAAGATAATGGTATATTCTTAATGAACGAATTATTAGCTTGGCCTATAACTGGGCTGCCTGTTCAACTGTATTCTTAGTTTATGATCCTAGGGTCTGAGTAGAGTTATTTTTAATGTATAATCAAACAGTGCCATATTAAATGTTCTAAACATACCATTTTGTTTATTGCTATGCTTAGTTAATTGTACATATTCTTGTTACCCATTCTGATTGACTAGGTGAAACAACTAGTAGTTTATAATTTATTTTATGACCAAGAAAGACAAGTTGCATGCATATTTAATGTGATTGTCCAGGTAAAAAGAGTAGCTACTACAACGTGAGCTGTTTGATAATATCATGCATTGATTAAGCATTGTGTTCCTATATAAATATTCTAGTGAGAATATAGATATAACATTAAAGGTTCCTTTTCCTCATAATGTCCGTTCGCAGCCATGATATTGAGCATATACCACCCCTCATCAAACGATGGTGAACAGTTAACCTCGCGCCTTCTAGAAACTCACAAAAACACGTCTAGCGTGTAAGCACCAAGGATAAGATTTTTACCCAATGTCTTCTTACAACACATGTACAATATTTTCTCGTAATAATGCCCATAGGATCTCTGGATGATTACTTGTAGATTTTGGCGCGCGTTCCAGGTCTCGATGATGACGTCAAACTACATCTTGTAGTGATTCCTTCTCACGAGACGTGTCACTTCGCATTTTTCTGACAAGTCTGAGGCAGCCGATAGTTTTAAGAAATGCGTTACTATAATCTAGCACCAGTTAGATTGGCAATTTGATATCGCTCGAAGCCCTCGGTGGTTCTTCTAGTGTTTGCATGCTGTGAGGTGACACGTCATGACAGTCGGTGCCTTGGATCGAAAAATCTGTAGGACGACGAACTAAAATGGGGTCATATATGTATTTATATATTCAATATGAGAAAATTGCACTCGCGGAATTTGCACTTACTGTCATTAAGTATTAGACAACAGCTGTGTTTCCTGAACAATATCTCAATTATGTACATGCCTCAATAATATTAGCTTCAAGGTCACGTGTGCATTTACCTCCACCAAGGCGATTAATATGTTTCCCGTGCAGTCTGATGGAAGCAACGATTTAGTTTAACAAATTACAGTCCACCACAGGTAGACCAAGCCCCACAGCCATAAGCTTGAACTGTCAGAGGAGCACCGTAGTCACAAATTTGGACCGTTCTACATGTAATTCTCTTTTCCAATATACTGACCCGAAGATAGACCCGGACCCATACAACTCAGACGAGCTCACGCTTGATTTAATCTCACCTGAGACTGAGATCAAACGTGAGACTGTCTAAGGTTCATTGCCCTGGGACATGATAACGTCTAAGACTGTCCAAGTTGTATTCCCCTGGGACCTGAAACAGTATAAGATTTATTGCCCCGAGACCCGATTACGTCCACAACTGNGGGACCTGAAACAGTATAAGATTTATTGCCCTGGGACCTGATAACGTCCAAAAATTTCCTAGGTTTATTGCCCTGGGACCTGAGAACGTCCACAAATGTCCTAGGGTTATTGCCCTGGAACCTGATAACGTCCAAATATGTCCCAATGTTTGTTGCCCTGGGACCTGATGAAATCTGAGACTGTCTACGCTTTATTGCCCTGGGACTTGATAATGTCTAAAACCGTCCAAGTTTGATTGCCTTGGGACCAGATGACCACTGAGACTGTCGACGTTTGACTGCCTTGGGACCCTAGGACGTCTAAGACTATCCAAGTTTTATTGCCCAGGGACCTGATAACGTCGACCAATTAAGNCGTTTGACTGCCTTGGGACCCTAGGACGTCTGAGACTATCCAAGTTGTATTGCCCAGGGACCTGATAACCAATTAAATAAAGTGATCTCAATTTCAATCTCGATGTAAATCTCTCATGAAGGTCAGGCTTGCGCTGGTTGCTGCCATCTGGAGGACTGAATGAGCATTAGGGGGAAGTCCTTGAGCTCGGAGCTCTCTCACAATAATTAGCTTCGTCCCAAATTGTTATCGAATGGATACTGCATTTCTCTTAGTATATAGAAAAACAATTATATTGCTAGAGCTCTATGGCTATCATCAATGCAGAAACGGTTGGCCAATATAAAAATTCTGTCTGTCGCTATTATCAGATCTATATATACTAGTATATAAAGAGCAAACAGAGCTATCACATGTATTCCACAAGCAGTGCATCGAGTACAGCTCAATAGTATATGTCATATATGTACGTGCTTATCTCCTGTTTCTATCACGTATAATTTGTGTAACTTGGATAACATGAACTACATTTTTCCAGAATTTGTAAATTGTAGAAAGCTTGCCTATTGTCATCTTAGGCTTTTTGCTTTAACAACCATTTATCTAGTACGTGGGTCAAAAATACGATGTACTAAGCCGCTGCACTAGTTCAGTGCCCCAGTATGCGATTTGACAGCTCTTTGGGGCATGTCCAATGTGGATCCCAGGTACTAATAGTCGTCTCGGCGCAAGTCAGACATTTTATAAAGAGATGCCACAGTATATAACGTGGTTCAAGGTTTACCGTCTTATTTAACAACAAGCATCCTATCACCTGCATATGTTGTTTATGTTTCCCTTCTTGTTCGATACACAAGAGCTTGTTCTGCGTATGATCAGTTTTTGAACGAGACAGGCTACTTACAAACAAGCTGATGTTGCAGGAATTTGAATAGGACTTCACGTTTAAAGTTAGCATTTCGCAAATTTTATGGTCGTTATAACAATCTGGTTTTTCCACTGACGTGTTTCATACCAATTGTTAGGCTATTCTTTATGCACTGATTTTGACTGCTGATTGCTCCGTTTACCTGATCAAAACAATGGACACCGATTGCGGTAGCTCAGTGGTTAGGTAGTTTGCTTTGCAACCGGGAGATCGTGAGTTCGTGTCCCGCTCGTGTCGAATCTTAGACGCAACAATATGTGTTTGTGAAACACGAATGCCCCCGTATTCCACATGCCAGTGGAAGGGGCTTGTCATAAGGATTATGCATGTGAAATATGAAAGGTTTATCTCTTACCATTCAAAAGTTATGGCCAATGTTAATTTTTTAAAATGTAGGTCAAAATTCAAGGTCAAGGTCAAACATTTTGGTACCAGATAAAAGGACTCGTCATAAGGAATACACATGTGAAATATGAATGCCTTAACTCTTGCCATTCAAAAGTTATGGCTAATGTTAAAGTTTTTAAAAAGTAGGTCTAAGTTCAAAATCGAGGTCAGGAGGTCAAAAAAAATTGTACCCACGGTCTTGTCATAAGAAACATACATTGACAATATTAAAGCCGCAGTACTTAACCATTCAAAGTATAGCTAAGGTTTAAGTTTTTGATAAGTAGGTCAAACTTCAAGGTCAAGGTCAGGAGGTCAACAATGTTGGTACCATAGGAAAGATATGTGTCATAAGAAACACATGTGAAATATCAAAGCCCCTAGTACTACCATTCAAAAGTTATAGCTAAGGTTAAAGTTTTGAAAAGTGAGTAAACTTCAAGGCAAGGTCAGGAGGTAAAACGTTGGTACACACGGACAATTGTCAAAAAATACATGTAGAATATTAAAGCCCTAGTATTTACCATTTAAAAGTTAACTAAGGTTAAAGTTTTTAAAAAGTAGGTCAAACTTCAAGTCAAGGTCAGAGGTCAACACTTTTGACACCACGGAAGGTCTGTCATAAGGAACATACATGTGAAATAATCCAAAGCCCTAGTACTTACCATTTCAAAAGTTATAGCCAGGTTAAAGTTCAGACAGAAACAGAAAGGACAAAACACAATATGCCCCCCGATCTTCGATCACGGGGCATAAAAATAAGTAGTGTTGCTCCTTCGCCAGAACATCGGATTCACAGTCTTTTGGATAATATATGACCTTAACAACAGCGGGCGTTGGCATGCTAAAGAACCTTCACTGCTACGAACCCTGACGCTAAACAAAACATAGGTCTAAATTTGTGGTACTTCACTACAACTAGTAACGTCTCAATATCAGGGGGAAATATTGACGAGATGTAAAACAAACAATCAATCAATCATAATCTCACAGTGAGTGTGCAAACCGTTCGAGAGGGGATGCTTACTCTTCCTAGGCACTTGATTATCCCTCTGGCGTATTCAAGGGTCCGTGTTTGCCCAACTCTCATTCTGTTTCGGACTTAAGAGATTGACCACTGTTCGCTATCCTCAACATTTCATCCTTCAGTGACATTCATCAAGCTCGCAATCTTATTATAAATATAGATTGGTACTCGTCTTCTGTGTTTTGTCGTGAGGCATGTGTTATATTTTTATTAAATATTTTTCCTCAAACGTACTGAGGCATTTTTAAGTTGTTGTTATATATAGCACCTTTTGGGGGTAATTCCAGAGTCCAAATCCAATTAGAGGATTGGCAGGCCAACTAAAACCTTTCAAAGTTTAACGCTTTGGAAATATTCTTTATTTTGAATACCTATCAGTTGTGAGTACAATGTTTACTGCCAACTGTATTTAAATGTTCATATGGTAGTTTTGAAATCCCAGGATGGGACTAGCTGAATTGCATGTACATTTAACATTCCCATTTTCTATGCCTTTACAAATTGTAAAGAAAGCAATTTCCCCATGAATGTTTTGCAGTTGTGCACTTGTGGTTATGAACCTTTATACATGTATATCACAAGCGTCTGAGAATTCAGACAGTGATAAAAATAGAATGCAAATATAATAAATAAATTTCATTTGTGAAATACATTTATGACGGTATGAACTACATGACACCACGTTGCATACTTTTTAAGGAGGGCTGACGTGCTTCATGAGGTATACTGACTTAAAAGTCACAGTTCCTACCCTCATACGATTTGATTCATTAATTGATTATATATTGTTTAACATCCCGCTCG
>CAJDSM010013190.1:8423-24903 GCA_903981925.1 Ostrea lurida | reverse complement strand
ATGCATAATCCCTTTGGAAAGCCCTTTCCACAGGCCTGTGGAATCGGGGGGCATTTGTGTTTCACAAACACATCTTGTTTCACAATGTTATTTAAGGTATCACGCTTTTTTGATTTGCTACTGACTATGCCGTAATTAACGAATTCAAAATTTCGTTAAATATCGCTTGATGTATGGCACGAAAAATATTATGACATTAGTACTCGCATATAAGTCGGACATAGACTTCTGGGTCGATATTTTACTCCCAAAAAATGACTTATTTGCTAGTATATACGGTATTTTTTGCAGGAAAATTGATTTTAGGACTGCAGACAATTCGACAAAAATATAGTCGGACTTCTGTGAGGGTCAATGTTGAATTCGTCAAAATGTCTCCGAAAGCGGGATTCCCAATTCACACGCAGGTCAACCTATATGCGAGTGTATACGGTAAACATATATTCTACTTTTCATCCACATTAAATTTCTCTACCTTTAATATTTTACGTATCAAAATGCAATGAATGAATATTTTTAATATCAATCAGATGAAAAATCGCTATACAACAAAGATAGCTATTGCTTTGATTTTTTTTTTCAATACAAAAAGGGCGAAGTCAACATATTCAATGTATCAATTTTAATCCGGTAGATGAACAATATATTCACACATGATGTTATAGTGCTATGGTTTACTAAAAACTAATGGCCTACCTAAGTGGGACTTGAACATATCATATTTCAGCTGTGAATCAATTCGAATAAGATCCCCGCCATCTATATTGCAAAAGTTTACAGCATCCAGGTACTTTGTGTTCATAGCAACATACTTCAGACAAATCATGAAATATGAGTTTAGATAAGATGTGTATCCAACTGGACAAGGGGCTGAAATAAAATGAGACAAATGGTGAACATGAGATGATGAAGGCAGCAACAGTGATTTATATCATAGATTTCATGTGGAAAATATATTTTTAAAAATGAGAAAAAAAGAGATCCCTGGATATATCAGATTTGACATCAGGTGTCCTGTCGACAGCCCACACCCGTCATGAGTCCTAAATATTCATCAGTTTATCGGATTAAAAATAGGTTAGAAAAGGAACGACGAAACGATTAATATGAAACAAGATTGACAGCAACTGATCAAATGACAGATTTTATTTGGAAAACAGACCGTTATAATTATCCTACATTTTGCGAAATGCAAACTTTGATAATATTAATTTGTTACTTTGTTGTTGTTGTTTTGTTTTTTTTTTGGTTTTTTTTTTTTTTTTTTTGTTTTTTTTTTTGTTTTTTTTTTTGTTTTTTTTTTTGTTTTTTTTTTTGTTTTTTTTTTTGTTTTTTTTTTTGTTTTTTTTTTTGTTTTTTTTTTTGTTTTTTTTTTTGTTTTTTTTTTTGTTTTTTTTTTTGTTTTTTTTTTTGTTTTTTTGGTTTTTTTTTTTGTTTTGTTTTTATTTTTGGTTTCTTTTTATAGAAAAGAGCTTGGTTTGCGCACTCATTTTTAAAATGTGTCTGTAAAAATATAAACGAGTTAATTTTGAATGGGATTTGTGCAGTCTCGCAGGCAATAATTCTATGTTTGTTAGAAGGATCTAATTTGTCGATACAACCTGTCATTGTATCAAATGTCGTCAGACATGGTTCTGCTAATTGTTATCGTCCAAAAAACCTACAATATCATCATCATTTTTAGTAGTTGAACTCGTTTTAAGAAGTCATCATACGCATGGCATGCTCGTGCGTATAAAATACAGTCATCAACCAATACACGTGGAGAGCCATAACACACATAAAGCACGGTGAACAGTGGTATACGTTGAGTACACAGCGCTCGCATCATTACAAGTAAACTATCCTACATAGACAAGCAGATCTGTTCACATATCTCAACCCTCTTGAAAGAATACGGGTCTTATTTCAAAATAGGTCAAACAAAAGCAGCATAGAAGATAGTCATAAAAATAATGTTCCTTTCAAATGATAGTAAAATGATACGCAGTTTTAAGACAATTAATTCTAAATAAATTTAATAGAGTCATCGTCTGAATAAGTATCGTTGCATTGATTGAATAAACCCAAGATGGGCCAATGAAAGCAGCAGACAATGCTTATTTCCAATGGGTCCTTATGTAATAAATAATTATTTAACAAAAATAAATAAAACAAGGATGTAAGCAAGATTGGCAATTACGCAATCAAGGCAACCTCATTACTGATATCTCAGATAACGGAAAACTATTACAATTTACAGTAGTAGTAAAGCAAAAATACAAGAAATTTCTACGTACACCTATACCTATATTGATAAGACTTTTATATATAGTATATATATATATATATAATATATATATATATATATATATTATAATAGTAATATATATATATATAATTATATATATATATATATATAAATAATGAGTTAATAATTACAATTAAATTGCAGATTGGAAGAGTCTTACAATTATTACTTTCGCCATACGGGTCTTAAGTGGAATTTCAAATTCAAAGAATCGTCTCCTGATTATACACACAAGCACATTATGTCGAATGAGTCTGATCTGATTCTGAGTATAAGTTATTATTTTTGAAAATACTTACCCGGAATGTAGGACTTCCAGTTAGTTCCGGTCAGGGAACTTCCTGTGTGGTCATCACAACAAGCGCACGACTGATCACGATTGTTATGACTAAACATGTAAAAGTAGTTAATCTTCTTCATGCAAGTCGAAAAACAGGTCGCTCTGTTTCTGATGTTGTTAATTTGAAGACAAGACGTGGTAGGGAGACGGCTTGTTCTCACTGCATACTCCGAACACACATTGTTTATGTGAATGCATGTAACTATACTTAAAACCACGAAGCAAAAGAAATATGACCTGCAGAACATCCCGCCGATTTGTTCACTATGAAAAGTTTACTCTCCCAAGTTTTATATTGATATGTTATCGCTATAATATTTATGGATGGACCCCAGTGTCAGAATTCTTATTCTATATCTAATCGATTTTCTTAATTTTAGATTGCTGATTGAAAAACATTTCGTCTTCAGTGTTTTCAATTAATTTGAAATTCTTATTAGGAATATATAACTTATATAATAAATTTTTGGCTGTATTTTAAAATCAATATTCATTCTATACAAAAAGTCAAAGTTAACACGGTGTTAACTAATCATACTCCAAAAAAAAATGCATATATACATAATTGTGTGTAGGGCAACACGGAAATCCTACTAAAGCGAAGGTAAGATCAGGGCGCCATTGAGGAGTAAACAAATACAAATAGTCAAAGTTAACATCGTGTTAAACGTAATCATAATCCAAAAAACATATACAAAATCGAGTGTAGGGCAACACGGACCTCCGACAAAATCGAAGGTAGGATCAGGTGCCATGGAGGAGTAAGCGTCCTCTGCTGACCGGTCACACCCGCCGTGAGTCCTTAGTCGAAAGAAAATAAACGGGATTACCCTAGTCCAATCTAATCTTTTTGGGCTCGTTTTGAAAGAATTTATCTTAGTTTTTGGATACACGGTGATTTTTTGTTTTACTGTCAACCAAATAAAGTTATAATCCTTATCATGTGACGTACTTCTTAATGATAAAGGCAAACGTATATTAAGGAAAAAGGGAAAAGGCTGTGCCAAACTTTTTGATATGTACAATCCAGATGATTTACTCTAGTAAGACGTCAAAGTTATTCAAACGATGTAAATGTTACATAATGATAGGATGCGATGTCTTTCATTAGTGTACGTATAGGTACTGTTGGAGGCATTTAAGGAAGTGGTCACGTGGTATCACGTGGTTTATTGCTTACGTACGGAAAAATTATGACATCACAATTAATATCATGACGTCAAAATTGACGTTTACCAAGTTAAATTTCGTATCAGGAACTATAGGAATTTAAATGAAAGTGGGAATGATAATCCCTGCGTTTACTTTTTGTTATCAAACAATCAATTGATCTTTTTGTTGATCTCTCTCTCTCTCTCTCTCTCGCGTCGGTCTCTTCTCTCTCCTCTCTCTCCTCTCCTCTCCTCTCCTCTTCTCAACTTGCATGTATGAGTTCATGAGACGTTAAGCAAAATCTAAGATTGTATATTCAGGTAAATTTAATAGATTCAAAACCTTTCTATATAAAATGGCGAAGTAACAAAGTATGAAACGTAATCATAGTCCAAAAAAACACATACAAATCGAGTGTAGGGCAACACGGACCTTCGACGAAGGCGAAGGCAGGATCAGGTGCCATGGAGAGTAAGCATCCTCTGCTGACCGGTCACACCCGCCGTGAGCCTGTAGTCGAAACAAAGCAAACGGGGCTACCCGTCGTCAATCTAGTATGAAGAAATGACAGTCTACACAAATGGTATGAACAAATCAGTCAACATATGACTTAGTGATACTTTGAATCGCAACAAGGTCATTATAGCGACCGAGAATTTGCGAAATGATGACTTTAAACGAGATTCGTTATAACCTGCAACATCAACTTTTTGGTTAGTAGTTGGCCTCGCTTTAAAAATCATCATACGCATGGCATGCCTTGCGTATCGAATCAACTGAGAGACATACACACCATAAGCAGGTGATAGTGGTACATTACTACAAAAAAGGAAAGTTGACAATTGCAAAGTCAAAGTCATCAGTTATCATATAATGTAGTTGTCAGTCTGCCATTAGAAGTCAATATTAAGTAAAATATCCAAATATGAAGCACATCTGTCAGATTCTGTCTAAAAACAATATTCTATTCTATCTAAAAACAATAAAACGAAAACCAAACAACTTTTGTCTCACGGAATACACAAACAATATAGGAAACCTTTTTCCTCAGTTTTCAAGCAAGGTAAATGTCGTTACGGTTGAAACACTCCCTTCACGTGGTTGCAACCTGTACATAATATGGATAGCCTTCTAATCTGCAGCTGATGAAGCTGATAAAGCTTACACAAGTAAACAGTTAATCCGGTTTTAATTAGATATTATGACAGAGCCAGTCGATGGCGTTGATAGAAAGAAACTTTATGACTACTCTGTCCATCCCTGTATTGTTTATCAGCAGCAGTTCCCATGACATGTCATATGGGAAAATGTCACAATTTGAACAGAAAATCATATGAAAAGGTACACAATTCTCAAATCTAAAATATATGAAAAGGGTGGGGTTCTGTATTGTCAGCGGCACGTCCCTACCCATAAAATTACTAAGTGCACCCCTCCCGAAAGAAAATAATAGGCTCACTGAGGACCGTCAGGGAAACTCCAACACTCAAAACCAAACATTACAGCCAGCTAGCCACCGTAAAATGACTGAAATATTACCAAAATGGCTTAAAACATTAAACAATCAATCAGCGTATTCAAGTTTTAAAAATGGCGGGAAAATATACACTTTTAATAGATGAAAAAATATATGGCCGACTCCTATGGTAAAAAGCCATAAACCCCCCATTATTAAAGCTGATTATTTGGGAGGGGGTATGGTTGACGTGTGAGTTGTGAATGATTTCTGATTGACTTCAATAGTTAAAGTGTCTGAATACTTCAGAGAGATGAATTAAAGTCAGAGTTCATGTGTAAGTTCAGGCCTAAAAGAAAAGTGGACGTTGTCCCACGATTGAGTTTATATCAAAATCGTGTTTTTGATGAACAAATATCTGGTATTTTAACATTTTAGTTTATTGTTGTTGTAAAAATTATGTATCTAGGCACGTGCCTTAAGTGCCTAATGACCGTTACGCCACTGGTGGATATGCACAGACTACATACACCTATTAGACTGCTTAAGAGGAATACAATGAATGTTAGTTTTTTTTTTCTGACCATAATGATCTAAATTTTGATTAATCCCAAAGCAATCAAACCCTTTTATGTAGATATTCAGAATGAATTACCAATTATTCCAAGATTCATTCGATTCTTACCGCCACATTTATATCGTGACATGTTCGGGGTAGAGCCAGACTACATAATTTAGTTATACCAGCAGCTGGTGTGGCTGTCATGCCAACAGTTTTTTTTAGCTTTTTAAAGCAACGGGCTCACAGCGGGTGTGACCGGTCAGCAGAGAATGCTTACTCCTCCATGGCACCTTATCCTGCCTTCCCTTGTGTCGGAGGTCCGTGTTGCTCTGCACTCGATTTGGTATGGGTCTTAGGACTATGATTACGTTTAACACATTGTTACTTCGCCATTTTATATTTATTACACGTATCTACTTTTCAAAGAGCGATGATTC
This sequence comes from Ostrea lurida, assembly GCA_903981925.1. NCBI lineage: Eukaryota > Metazoa > Mollusca > Bivalvia > Ostreida > Ostreidae > Ostrea > Ostrea lurida. The sequence goes on along the minus strand of CAJDSM010013190.1, from coordinate 18,666 downwards.
ATCAGAGGATGCTTATTCCTCCATGGCACCTGATCCTACCTACGCTTTTGTCGGAGGTCCGTGTTACCCTTCACTCGATTTTGTATACTGTTTTTTTTGGATTATGATTACGTTTGACACAATGTTAACTTCGCCTTTTTGTATTCAGCTGTCGATGATAATTCTACAAGTTAATTATTACTACTAATGTTATGCCAATATAATGTGGAGATCACTAAAACCGAGAAATGAAACACTACGACGACTTATATCGCCTCCGTGACAATTACTTTCTTTGCGCATAACGCCAGCACACAAGTGCGGAAATGTCTAGTCGGTGTTATGTAGAGAGATTCTATATACTCATGCGTTTGCTTCCTGAATAATCATTCAGGAGCTGAATCATATCTAGATCCGTGAAATAAAGTTCAATGATTTGTAGAAGGTTGGTAAATGCAATATCAATAGCTGGCATCGCTAAATCCCTCTTTAATTATGGATTTAACTCCTCTAATTCTTTCCCTTCATGGGAGTAAGACTTGAAGAAATATCAGATTTGTTAGGTCAATCCTCATGACATCTTTGACTAATGTTGGCAACATGCGCGGGTAGTTAGGTAGACATTGTTTATATGACAGTGATAAAAAACATCTTAAATCTTTGCACATGTTCGTTTTCTGTACATACTTAATTTTCTTGAATTATCTTACGTATGATACGAGATATTAATTAAATGAAATATTAAATGTGTATAAATGTTGATCATTTTGGCTCTTTGTTGTTGTTGGTTTTTTTTTTTCTATATGTAATAGCAAATTTTGAGGGACCTCTTGGTCCTTAGCCATCTTATGCTTCATGCTATATTGTTTTGTAACATGTTCGCAAGGTTAACGGTTTTGTGTATTATATGCGTTGACCATTAAGCAGGTTCTACGATAAGTTTGTGAATAACTTTTAAGCATTGGATTCTTATTTTGGAATCATCGGTGGTATAACAGCACCTGGCCGTGCCAACAAATTGAATCCGCTCGTTAGCGCGGGTATGATAATTTGTTGAGGCACGGCCAGGTGCTGTTATAACACCGACGACATCCAGAAATAAAAAAATTTCAATGCTTATATTTACATTCCTCAATTCTATATTTATTGAATGTCAGATATTTATTTATTTCTATTTAAAAATTTGGGGCCTTTTCAAAACTGGTGTGCGTAATAAATGGAAAAGTGGGAAATCAGCCGTTGTACAACTACATAAAATATAGGTATTTGGATATTACTTATCTTCAAACTATACATTGAAATTAGGCTGGAGGTTTTCATCCATCTTTTTAACTTCATTATTTTTCTATTTACTACATATTACATGTAAACTATTACAAGGTACATATATACTGTAGTTCCAGTTGTGTATTCATACGCCGTGATTCGGTTTAGAGTGTGTTATAGGAATTTGAATGCTCTTCATTTCCAGTGCATTTCAATAATGAGAAATACACTGAATGTGAATATAGTGTAATTAATACATTTATTTTCTAGTTGTATGATAACATCCTGTCTTTTCATCAAATTGATGTTTCTCATTAAAAAAAATTGACTAAAATATTGTAATCAATAGAAGGTATACATCATTAATAGTTCTCTTTAATGTGTGTTTGTTTTAACTATTTCAAATAAACGAAAGTCTCCAAGGCACCATGTGACAAACAAAATGGTAGATCTTCAACAATGTCTGCTCTAATTAAAATATCATCTTGGACAACCTACTGAGTGCATATCATATATCTAAAACAATAGTATCTATGAAACAAGTATCAAAACTTACAAAAATACCTACCTGTTCTGACTTATTCAATGTAGTGATAATAAGGTAATTATTGATTTTTGTTTTATTTTTAATACCACTAGAAAAACATCGACATTTATGTCACTTTTAATTTTCTTCATTCTTACTTCAAAGCAGTATATATGTATTTTAAATCATTTTAAATTGACTTCAAAGGTAGTGAGTAATGATTATGAGACACATGTACTTCATGCATAGTTAAAATATTTTCAGAGCATTTTGTGTGGAATCAAAGCATTGAACTGAACCTCGCCTGGGGAGAATAAGTATTATGTTCTACAGAGTGTAATATTTCATTCATGCCTATTTCGTGTAATAGTTCGTGCATTATATCCTGTCATGGCAAATCAGACGAATGTTCATATAATTTATTTTTCATAATGTTTTTGTAACGTCCATTGTTGGCATTGGAGTAAAATGTTTGTGAACCATCCCTTTCCTTTTGCATTTTATTCACATAATTAACTATCCTCTTCTCTGCGTGTTTGATCATTCTTGCTCACTAAAACAATTTACAGCAAGATCGATTTCTTTGCATCGTAATCGCGTCAAAGATAAAATAATCTTACACATAATACGATAGAATTTCACAATTTATTTTTTCACAAACAGCCATTTTTTGAGGCAACAACTTCTTTTTAACCGGGTCGGTCGGCAGCAGCAAACAATTTTTTTGTCTTAGGCCTTAGGGAAAAGTCTTTCCGATATCATGATCACGGATATTGAAACCAACTCAACAATAAGACAGTTGGTACTATCAAATGCATCAACAGGGAAAGTCTGTGCCAATGCTTACAGGTGATACCCCCACCGTAAACCTATTAATCCTATCAATATACAGTGGTATATCATTGATACGGATTCCAACAATCTAGACGTTTCACCTTACAAACGATTTTTCTAGAAATCGGATTTTTACACGTTATTTTGCATCGTAAATCCGGAAATTTTCGCTCCGGATACCGACGGACATATTTTACAACTAAACGATACATTACATTGAAATAATTAACTTAATGCGTATGAGTATTTTTCATTCAATCGCTATTTGAAATTCTGTCTCGGATTGTTTTTTAGCAAGGCGTAAATTTTAAAAAACATAAGCCATACTGTAGAATTGAAGCAATTACCTGTACCCTGTCCACACTTGTAATGATCAGTTTGAATTAAGTGGTGTGTGTTTATTGATTGATTATTTATTGTTGTACTTTCAACTCGAGAATATTTCAATCATATGGTACGCTACCATTGCCGGTGAAGGGCTGCAAAATTTAGGCCTATGGTCGGCAATCATGGCTTTTGAGCAGGGGTTGGAGTCATTTATCGTGCCACACCTGCTGTGAGATGGGGTCTCGGTTTTTTCGGTCTCACCCGAAGGACCGCCCCATTCAGTTGTCTTTTACGACACGCAAGAGGATGCTGAAGACCTATTCTAACCCGTACTCCACGGGTTAGTATGCGTTGAAGTATTAGTTAAATAGAAACTGCTGACAGAAACGTTTGCGCGTTGTCTATTGTCGTTATACCAATCTAGTTTGCCAGTATGGCATCCCATTGGGTCAAATGCTGTATGATATGTTTCATAGGAATTGCTAAGTCATTTTTCATACACTGATCTAACTACGGATTACTATGTTTACCTGATCAAGACAATGGGCTTACGGCGGCTGCGACTAATGGCAGGGGATGCTTACTCCTCCTAGACACCTGATTCCAACTCTGGTTGGGATCAGGGGTCCGTGTTTGCCCAACACTTGTATTCTGATTTGTTTGGGACTTACAAGATTCAAAGATTTTCATTATCTTCGCCTTTTCATCTAAAATATACATTTTAAATAACAAGAGTCCCTACTTCTAAGTTGTAGGAGCTGGGCATCCACATAAGATCGTTAGAGCTAACATTCTCATTATATTCGGAATTTCAGACACTGTTCCCTTTCCACTTTGGTGTCAATGAATTCTTAATACCAAATCAATATAGGACTTGCATAACGATATTCTAATCTTTTTTAAACAAAATAGTTATCTTAACATTTATCGAAATCATGTTTAATTTATTGCCGTTGCATTTATATTACGTTTAATAACAGTAAATCGTCAATATTGTCTCCCTAACCATTTAACAAACCTGAAATAAACCTAAAACAAAGAATTGTTTATGTTTCCATAACGAGGTGAAATTATGTTGTGAATTTTGTAGTCAAGATGCTGCGTATAATGTAGATAAGAATGACGACGTTTCACATCAAGCAGCAATATGTTAGCGAAGAAAACTAAATATTTCTGGTTACAAAGGTGACCGAGCCGGCTTGTACTACCAATTTTACCCACATGGAAACAATGGTTCTGTTGTGTGCAGCAGTCATTTGAATGTCCCTTCTGGGGATAACATCAATAACAAAGTAAACTCAAGAAGAAAGGAGATCTGAAGTCACTCGTAAATCATTAACAACAAAGCCTGAATAAAATAGACACGCTTTGCAGACGATCAATACAGTGAGCTTCGGGTACAAAGAGCTCGGATATAACGATATACCGCATATAAAGACAAATATTGTGTCCCGACCAGAGACTGGCTTTCTATTAGAAATTATCCAAATACAGGGAGATCGATTACAACGAGATTTCTCTTACAGAAAGCGTCCTCGGATATATTGAGGCGTGTTTGCTACATACTTGATCACAGGGGACTTTATCAAGTAGATAACGGTGCAAAATAGATGCCCCCTGCCAATCCTGACTATAGTTCATTCAATTACTTAAAACTTGCAAAATGAGTTGCTTCCATAGTCCTGAAATAACTTCACGTCAACATTCTCACTTTCAACAATGATTTACGTATTTTCTTATAAATTCCGAATTGTGACGACGAATAAAACGATTGATGGTTATTGCGAGATATATTTCCTTCCCCATCCACATCGTTATACCCGGAGTCAACTGGTGCGTATCACGAATTATCTATTTTGCTGCGTATTATATATTGTAACGTGTATATCACTTGATTCATGGTAATTCTCATTGCCCTACGTCACACATTGCATCGTTAATTTCAAATTATTTGTAACATACTATGTAGTTATAAGAATACAGAATCGTAGGCAAACATGCAATGTATATAAATTATGTGAAATCAGTATTATTACAGAGCTTATGGAAAACCACCACACTCTAAAATATTTCATTGTATGTTGTAACTACATGTAGAATAGTTACTTTCATTTAAACAAGTATTTTATTCAAAAATATAAATCGGACCAGGAAGCAGGCACTGCCTTCACTAACGTCAACGTGACAGTTGAAAGTAAACGCAAAGATAACGAACAGTGATCTGATCAATCTGTAAGTCCTAAATATAGAAATGGCGACAAGAGTTTGGCAATCACGGACGCCCTGGACACACCAGAGGTGGGTCAAGGTGCCTATGAGGAGTACGCATCCCCTGTTGAACTGTCACAACCCGCCATGACCCCATTAGTCTTGATCAGGTAGATGAAACAATCCTTAGTCAATCAGTGTGTGAAAACGGCTTAAACATTGGTATGAAAACGCATCTAGACAGCATTTGAGTTAAATGGTAGGTCATACTAGTAACAAATTGTAATTGTAATTTGTTAATTGTACACAAACATAAAAATAATAGTATATTATAAATGAGGAATTCAATCAGAAAACGACAGTGTCGGTAAAGAAGAAGTAAGATATAATAATGATAAGTAGTTGCATAATTGTTTGAGTGTATTTATATAAACCTTTTAGTGTCCAAAATTACGATTTGCTATTACACGATTTCCAAAAAGTGCGCCATCGAGTTTCGTCTCCCTTACTGTGAGTCAAACGAGGATAGATGCTACGATTCAGCGTTCAACAGCTTTGTGCATCCAACGCGACGAAAAAAGGTAATTTTTCCTTTAATAATACGAGGAGATTACAGAAAAGAATCATATTTGGTATTATTGATCAGTATGCATTAAGCTTATCGCTTGCGTATAGAAGCATGTCATATCCCACTCTGTAAGGAAAGGAATGTATAATATATCATCGAGGAAATTCGAAAAAAACTACGATATTTGAAACAACATTCAGAAGCCCTATGTGTATCTCAAGCGAGTTTTTACACCAGTATTAGCCACCACTTTGTTCTGTGAAAATATTAACCTCCTGATGAATCTAAGCATGTAAAGCTCAGTTTATCTTGAAAGAAAAATTATTTTAACTGTCTAATGCATACGTTGTGTGCATGAATGGTAACTAATATTTAGGCAGTATGAGTATCGGAGATAATTTTCAATTAAAAATTTTTTGGGATACTTCTTTTACTCTGGCTCAAATCATTAATTGTTTATTTTTTGTTATCGTCCAATTAATTGTTCACAATTATTTGAGGGGTAATTAATTGCTCTTTCTTGTAAATGCAGGTACCCTGCTGTATGTTGTAACTGAATCAAGACAGCAGTAGTCTAATTCCACCAATCAAACACAGTTCTTTCTTGAATGACAAAAGATAAAGATATTATATTTTATTCATGTAAATTCTTTGCCCATTTGTCTTTCCTCAGTATAACCATACTTTTTTATGAAGACATGACCTGCTCTTATAGTCATAATGTATTTCGATTATGTTGCAACGCGTTTATGTATTGTGTAATTATGTTATCCTCAATGTCAAACACTCCTTGTACTCAGTATACAAATCGGGATTTCTATTTTGGCTGGTATAGTTGCGATCCGTGTTATCACTGGATCGCATTGTCTTGCTGCTTATTTGTATCCCTATTCTGACCTGATTCCTATTCTATACAACAGCATGGATGTTCTTTTTGGACTATTTATTTCTTCAACAAATTACCATCGTGTTTTTAATCTTGTGTTTCAGAGCAACAGAACTGGTTTTGAGTTCTTGGCTGTACCATGAATGTAACGCCCAACAATCCGCAGGACTGAAAAAAAAGTTACCATGCTTTCACCAGCCAAGACCGCTACCCTTGAGGAAAAGATGGCTTATTAATATTTTTAGGGATGAAATGAGCACTTTAAAGTTACCCCAAACACTGCGGTATGTTCCTTGCAATTTACCAAGGAAGCTCGAAGTTACCATCATTTTATAGCAAGACACTAAGGATGCCTGGCTGTGTTACCAACCTCATTTGAATGTTGGAAGAACATTAAACATTACACAAGGAGAAAGAACAAATAAGAAATGCCAAACCGTCTTCAAAAATAGGTGTCGTTAGGGTAACCTCAGATAAAATTCTATACGTGATCTTAGCGACTCAGTTGTTATCCTGCAACAAGGTAGATGATCTGTTTTTAGATTATAGTTCGCTGTATTTCGCAATACAGATACCTGCACAACTGATCCCCGCTCGTGAAGAACAAATGAATGGTCAGTGTGTTTATGCTCAAGGCCCCGATAAGTGAAAAACCACTTTCTGTCAGCACAGAATTATTCAATAAGCTTTCAGAATAAATGCTAAGCTAGTTAGTTACTGAATAAGTAGAGAGTTGTGAGGAAATTGAAAATACGCGATTTGAAGTCTGTTATCCAGCATTCACTGGAATTTTCTATCGACAGCTTAATGATAAAATATAATCCTCTAAAGTTATCAAGTGTTGTCATTTCGCATTAACACCTGGCATAACGACCTACGTGCAGAACACAAATTCGACAACGATACGCTGATAGTAATAGCACTGCACTCCTACGCCTCCGTGATTCCTGCCTACCCCCGCACATTCTTAAATCCTGGGTGCCACCAGGGGAGAAAATGTCATTATGAATAGCTGCATGTCACACTGAATGAAAATAGTCAAATGTATTTTACTAAAAGTGGGCCGCTCCCAAGAAAATTGTCTCCGTCTAAACAGTTTTTTGATGTTGTTTTTGTCTAGTGGCTAAGAGTCGGCACGATTTGAAGCATAAGTTGACTTGTAAAGTTGTTTTTTTCGGGAAACCCTGTTAGTAAATACTTTGATATAATGGTCAAACTTTTGTTACCTAAGACTTGGATAGCTTGGAAATATATGGCCCAAAGGCAAAGAAACTAGTTGTTAGAATATTTAGCTCAGTCTTTAAAAGACAAATATCCGTTCAACAAGAGTTATCATCGATTGTACAGGAGATTAAAGTAGAGATGTCGTCACATCCGCTTCTGTTGAAATCGGAGGACATACAGTAATTATCAGAGCTTCAATACATATGAAAGGCCTTAATTGGTAATAGCACCATCTTTGCAGTGTCAACATTTGTCAGTTCAACTTTATACAGGGTGCATCTCTGATTGAGAAATTCTGAAAGGCCTGGCTTTCCTTCAATTGCCTTTGATGAAGAAGAGCAATGTTAATGGCCGACAGAGGGTTTTGACAACAAGACAGTTTACTTAGAGGACGCCGATACTTCAAAGTTGAAGTATCCCTCCCTCACTAGACATGTCTGATCAAATGTCGGAGTCATGAATGTTATGACACTCAAAATTGCTGCTGAGGCGAATTCATTCGTTGAGAACGGCAATTTTAAACAAGATAAAGGAATTCCAATATATTTTTACCATTTATTCACTCGTTTTGTCTGCTTCAATAAACTAAAGTTGACTGTTTGTGCTCTCCTCACTCTTTTTTCAAGAATCTATTAATTTCAGTATCTTAAGTACATGTACTGTGGAACAAAATATTTGTTGGTACATACTATAGTACTAGTAGTTTTATGTACTACTTGTACTTGAACTATGTTTGTAGGAGTATGCTTTGTTTTTCAACAAAACGATTTATGAATTTTGATTATTGTAAAAAAGAAATCAAATTTAGAAGTGTATTTAATACAGTGTTTTTAGTCAGCTTTACTGACAAATTTAGTGCTTGACCTCTGACTCTTACCTCCCGCTGTTAAATTACGCGGGGGTTAGAGTCAGTGCGAATCTCAGATTAGTGTTGATCATGTACTGTTTGGATCAACCTTGATCAGCTCTGAATTAGTCTGTCAACAATTTTGCGTGTTCCATGATAATTGAAGTAGTTTTCATGTAGAGCTTTTAAATATTTCATACATGTGGGCTTCACTATGATGTGGAGGATACATGTACTTTTTTTTAAGTCGCACTCTTATAGCATGCAGTTTGATCCCGGATGGGGTGGGTGGGTGCTTCTGAATACATACCTTTTTAGAGTCAATCTACACTTTCGTGGACAATCTTCACACACAGTATATAGACATTTAGCCGTGATATGGATAAAAGAGCGGGGGGGCGGTGCTACAAAGGTCTTGCTCCCTTTGAATTCAAATATACGTTGCCAGGATCAGCACTATATGTTGTACATGGGACAGTGATCATAGCTTGATTGTATATTTGGCATAGAAAACAAAACCGTGTGGACTTTAAAACTTGTTTCATTGGTTATTAGGCCACTCAGACATTTTTCAGCATCCATCAGATTACCCGGTTTACTTCCTAGTTTCAACTACCGGGCTCACGAAGGTGATGACTCGGTCTAGCAGAGGACGTACTGCCTTAACTCTTCCATGGCACATGATCCCTACCTTCGCTATTGTCGGGGTCCGTACGTGACCCTTACACTCGATTTGATATTTGTTTTTTGGTTATGCATTTCGTTTAACCGATGCATTTACCTTTCGCCTATTTGTATTCACATAAGCACAGACACAACATTGTTAGTGTATGAAGTGAAGTAAAGCTTGTCAAACCTTGACAAATTGAATTAATCGCTTTCAAATTTTATTCGTTCAAAGTCAGTCCTTGTTAGTAAAGTACAACACAAATCACATCAGCTTGACCACGGGTTACCTGAGTTGTACTTGAACCTGAAAACAATTAGCATGCTCCTTCTTCAGACGTTGTAAACCTGATTTGTTACGTTGGCAGAAAAATGTAGGGTCATCACCAGGGCTCAATTAGAGGTACATCCCATGGCTTGTAAGTTGCCACTGTCACTTCCAGTAATCCAAATCACACATTTGGAATTGTACCACTTTCCCATCGGAGAGGCAACCTGACCAGCTCATTTTTCGGATTTACACAAGAACCATATTCGTGTATGGAACACGGATTTCTAGCTCGTCGCATGCATTGCTTATATTTATGACTTTGCTTTTTTCTCGTTGTCACATACCATATTTTTACAAACATTAGACACATCCTTTGTTACCCAATATTTATTCTTGAAAATATTTCATTTTGACTTGATTTTCTTATTTATTTACTAAACCAAATTTTCTAGCTGTTAGTTTCTTTTCCTTCGTTCGTCAACCAGTTTTCGGACGGGAAGTTTGCCCCCTTGTTATCAAGTTTTCAACTTAATTTTCTTCTCTGTGCCAAATGGTAAGTTTTCAAGGCTCGTTTTGTTGAGAAGATGAACATGTTTTCAGGGACGGCTATCTACCATGGGAAAAGGAGGTGGGATCTCTCT
>CAJDSM010013189.1:9156-20604 GCA_903981925.1 Ostrea lurida | reverse complement strand
ATGATCAAATTAATATATTTATTAGAATATACATTGTGGTAATATATCTCATTTTTTTCTGTAGTTCAAAACTGAATGAGGAAGATAAAACAAAGTGAAGGGGGAGATGTTGATGAAAATGTAAATGGTTCAACCTGTTCGTGTTCAACATTGACCGTTAATGATATCCCCGGCGCAATTCTGCTTAAAAATCCCGACAAATGCAAAGAAAGCGAATTAGAATGGTGGCTAAAATGTAGAAGTCAAAGGGTAAAAAAGTCCGAGACAAAAGCGCACCTGTGCAATCGTGTGCGACATGCAATGTCTTAGAACGAAAATTATTGAGATTTAACCACTAAAGGTTCAATCCATTTATCAAAGTGAACTAGTACTAATTGTAACGGGGACCGTTACAGATGTTTCCCAAACCTCCCCCAATTAAAAATGGTGTCAATTAGAAGACAATGCACACGCATGCACTTTAGCATATTCCATATACCATTCTATGGGCAAACATATTATCTACCTGTGTGTTAAATATGAATTCATTCTCTTTATTTATTAGAAAGTTACAGACGTTTTAACATTATCCAATCAAATTGAAGCACACGTGCAAAGTTGTAATTTTGACTTGCAGATCGGTTAGAGAGTTTCAAGACACTTGAATCCCCACTTTCGAAAGGATTTGATGAAAAACAATAGCACTATTGGCCTTCAAAAATCTTAATTTCGAAAGTCAATGCACGCGCATGCGCGTGCATGTTGGCATATATTATCACACTAATCAATAAACAAACATACTATCCACCTGTATGGTAAATATGAACACATTGTCTTTATTCCTTAGAACGTTACAGATGTTTTAGTATTATCCAATCAAAATGCAGCACACGTGCACGCACGTGCAAATTCGAAATTGTGACGATGCAGGTCAGTTAAGGGTCTCAATATCCACTTACCATATAAATATCACACGATTTCAATGCAGGATACAAAGTTGGACTTATTCCAAAATTGGTGCACCGAATTCCCAATGCACGTGCATGCACATGCATGCATTTTCAGAAAAATGACTATCGTTCCGAACACCTACAAATGGTATACTATCATCTCTCAAAAAGGTTTCAAAATCGATCCCATGTACAGGTTCTGAAGAACACTTCCGGACAAAAGGGTGCCGAGGAAGAAGAAGAAGAAGAAGAAGAAAGAAGAAGGAACGAAAGAAAGAAAAAGAAGAAAGAAAGAAGAAGAAGAAGAAGAGAAGGAGAAAGAAGAAACAGAGTAAAAGCAATATGTTCCCAAACTTTGTTTGGGGGACATAAAAATAAATGTGTTATGCTTGTTCGGTCGTACTGGTATTGGGCCTGTTTTTATGCACAGCTGACATCCCCCGCACTTTCGGGCCATTAGTTTGCCCCGCACACATATCGCTGACATCATGGATTTGCGCTATCGTCATCAATTCAAGCTAACATTTTCAGAGTTAAGGACGTTGAAACCTAGCATCTTTTAAATTTTATTTTTCTATGTTAAATACCAGCGAGCTCCGTTAATTATTGTAGCATTCAATTCTCTCACATCGAGTTATAGTTATTATGCATTCCATTTGGCTCGATGGTTTGATATTCTTTTGATTTTTACGGATTTTGATTTCCATTGGGCCTACAAGTAAAACCATGCCTTTTGAGCATGTCCATCGAACTCGTAGTGCCATCAAGTTTTACTGTAGGTTCTTTTTAAAATGATCCCCCATTACAAATGCAATTATTGTGTTTGTCAAGTTGCATCGATAATATATATTTTATGGATATTATTTCGTAATGCTTTCAACTATGTCCCCAGCTATGATAACGAGCTAGGGCACAATGTAGCAAACAATATCAAAATTAAGATTACCAATGGTGAGTACATTAACTTTGGTCGCCTGATTATTAATAACTCGGTTCAAATTTATCCAGATGATGGAAACAAGTACTTGTCATTCCAAAATCGTTGCCAAGTTAAAAGCAAGGCAAGTTACAGGCATTCAGTCGTGGACAGACGCCTTTTTAGCATTTGCATCTATACGTACCCAGGCAAGCATTTCTTTAAGTGCATGCATACAATTCGGTTAGCGGCTAGTCGGGTCAATGGTCTAATTTGGCACGATTATGACATTCAGTTCAGACTAGTGTGCAATCCCTCGATGTCATGATCTGCATTCGATCAAGCTGTGGCTTATTTACAGGTACAATTCCCCCCACTCAGTGCACAACTATCCGCCAACAGGGAAAGTTTGGGCCTTGGCTGCGCTATGACTAGTTATGGGGTCATAGTTGTCAGCCAAAACCTGGCTGCATTGTTACGCTTCTAGTCCATACTGGCAGCATTGACTTGCACTTATTTATGCTTGCTTATTTTGTCAGCCAAAACCTGGATGCACTGTTACGCTTCTGTACATATTGGCAGCATTTACTTGCGCTTATTTGCACTTGCTTGGGACTGCCAGGCAGTTTTTTTAAATTTATTTTTATTATTTTTTTGTTCACTACATGTTTGATTATTTCGCACTATTCTCAAATTTTTACCCATATTCATCTAAGCTATTTTAACACCCCCAAACCCCTCCCCCAAAAATAACTGGGGGGGTTACATACATTTCACCATCTGTTGACACATGCCTTCCCTGGAAGACTTACCTCTTAGTTTTGTTGATTTTGTCATGCATTTCATCTCCAATTGTGGAGCCCTCATTGTATTTTGTTTGAATCTGGCTACTCTGCATTTGTTTTACTAGCTCTACTGGTGGCGCAGACCGCGCTGCTGCGCGGTCTCGTGGCGGTTTTTGGGCTTACCAGTAGGCTCATTGAACTTTATTTGAGCAACTTGACAGCATTTTTATGTATGGACTAGTGGTGAACTTCTGTTCCCAGGGTTCACCTCTGCATTTTTCGGGATGCCATATAAGGCTATATATTGATGCCTCGGCTCCCTCATTTAAGCGGCCGTGGCCCATTCAGCCAATAAATCAAGTCGGCCACTTTATTTGTTTTTGCTTATGCATTGAGCGCTCCCTGTTGAGTTTTTCATCTTCTGATAATGAGATTTAACCACTAAAGGTTCAATCCATTTATCAAAGTGAAAAATAAATATGTTACGTTTGTTCGGTCGTACTGGTATTGGGCCTGTTTTTATGCACAGCTGACATCCCCTGCATTTCGGGCCATTAGTTTGCCCCGCACACATATCGCTGACGTCATGGATTTGCGTTATCGTCATCAATTCAAGCTAAAATTTTCACCCTCCCTCCCACCCTTTTTTTACAAGCCATACGCGCCCGATATTTGGATCGACGTCATCGATAGCTACGATTACGTTGTTCCTTTAATATAGGTTACAATTATTGATTAATTTGTTTTTGTTTGTTGCTCGTTTTTTCTGCCGTTTGCTGTTGAATTTTTCAGATTGTTATGTATTGAAAACACCTAGCGAGATAGCTCCCGTCACGGCCACCTCCTCATTCCAGGCTTCTTAGCGGTCATCAGTGATTCGGTTTTTGGGCTTACCAGTAGGCTCATTGAACTTATTTGAGCAACTTGACAGCATTTTATGTATGGACTAGTGGTGAACTTCTGTTCCAGGGTTCACCTCTGCATTTTTCGGGATGCCATATAAGGCTATATATTGATGCCTCGGCTCCCTCATTTAAGCGGCCGTGGCCCATTCAGCCAATAAATCAAGTCTGCCACTTTATTTTGTTTTCTTATGCATTGAGCGCTCCCTGTTGAGCTTTTTCATCTTCTGATAATGTATTACGCAGTGACTATAAATAATTTACAACACTTCCTATTTATAAGGTCAAGAAAATCAGATTGGTATCGTCTTTTCACTTTCGTGAAATAAGGTACATGATTCCACATGCGCATACTTCAAGTTTCTGCTCATATGATTAGTTTTTAACCAACTAAAAATGAAAGTGCCTGATGTTATGATTAAACAAACGTCTTCATCATTGAGCTTTATGATAACTTCGGGAAATTTAATCACGCATAAAACCATGACGTCATAATGACTGCCGTTAATGTGAACATACTTTGAACAACTTCTTTGGAAGTAAGTACAATTTTTCAATTCATAATGTACGCTTTGTATTTATTGAATGTAAGTTTTTATTTCTATTCACAATTAAATCCCCCAATTAATCTTATATTTTGAATTATTTTAAAATATAGGCCTATGTATGTTTAGCGTAGTGTGTTTCACATAAGTTGAATAGCATCGTAAAATATCCCATTGAGATTCAAAATTTGATAAGTTAAAATAAAAGCTGTAAGCGTTCAACACCCCAACCTCCACCTCCCAAAGTTTGAGATTTTATCTTTCATACTTGTAGCAGAATTACCCTGTACACCTCTATTTTATAATCACTTATGATATTGAAGTGTCGCATTTTCTCAGACCCACATTCCCTCAAAGGCGTCCGTGTAAAGGTCACATTATAAAAGTCACATTATAAATTCACATTATTATTACCGGTCCAGATCTATTTCAATGTACATAACAATCACATGACACCCTCGAAAAATCCCAGATCCACCAAACTGTCATCACGGTTTGTCGACCTTGAATAAATATATACCACAGTGATAAGAAGGATACTTCAGACACTTGTTTTGGGGACTTCGGTCTTGGTTTGATCGATTACATTTTGTGTTTGTTTGGCTCAAATGGGTTACGCGGTCAAACCCATTGCGTAGAATTATTATCATGAACATTTCCTACTTGATGGCGGCTTCATGATACTCAAGATACTATACATGATCCAGCATTTCACTGTAAGTACATATTATTCACCGATATTTGACGCTCTCCTATTTCATGCTCCATTATATTGTGATATTTTATGTTCTTTGAAAACCCAGCTGACAAAGTATATATTGCTGAAGCGTATATGCTTAACTCGATTTCGTTGTCATTTATTTCTCTCAAATCTTCTTGTTCCCCCCAAAATGAATATAATTGTCATCTTGCAGGTGAAGCAGAAATGGTGAAATTAGGACAGCTATCTACCCCAGCCTCGGTCACAGAGTCGGATTTTATGAAGAGGGCTGAGATACTTATCGAAGGTAAGGGGAGCGATTTACCATTAGAAAAGGTAACCATTCTGTATTGATCGTATGATATATTACATGTACTTATAGGTTGTAAAGTTTACATTGCGTGTGTGCAGAAATTATGTTTATTTTGTGATTTTGTATTTATCCAATGGACATGACAAATATGTAAAATTGTTTTGTACGTGTGTTGTTTTGATTTCATGTAAATGCCCGCGGGATGAGCGGCTCGTTAAAAAGTTTTTGACAGTTTTCAGTCGTATGCGTTATGCTCGATATATTTCATGCATGAATCCAATGTTTTAGTCCGTCCTTAGGCGACACAGTTTAGTTTTCATCATCACAATACTACACTCAAGGGTCAAAAGTATTTCCGCACTGCTTATTTTCACTATATATCTATTACAACTTTCATATTTTAAAAACTTCACAAAAAATTTATATTTAATGTTATCATTCTGAAATTTTCAGAATATATGCAGAATTCACTCAAGATTTATGACACATGTTACTGTAAATGGTATTTGTCATATTTTTGTGTGGGTCGATTTTTGAAGAAAATGGGGTACATTTTTTTCAATGCTGATTAATATGAAAAGTGTAAGATTACGTTCAAATAAAATTCATAAAACATGATGATCCCAGTGAGTTTTAAAAACTGTAACACAGAGAGAAATGATAGTAACAGATTTAAATCTAGGCAATTATGCATGATTTGTGAGATTTTCATAGATATGACTGCAGTAGAAATATTGATATCAGTGATCTAAAAAATGTATTATTCAATGAATTATATAGTGAAAATTAGCAATGCGGAAATACTTTTGACCCTTGAGTGTACATGTATATACAGGTATCCAATACATGTAAGTGACACATACCCACGACAAACATGTATGTGATTCAGTTTTAAACAACTTGACAATTCAGAAGTAAATCCGGATTAGCTCATGAAGGAATGAGCTAATTTGATTCGCATTCACACGCTGTCAGCATCATTTTGCTATACGTTCTGTCGACGGACACTTTAATCTAATTTTTTCATGTTGTTCGAAGAAAGACGAAAAAATCCTATTAAAGAAATCATAAGCACCTGCCCTTATCATCTACTCTGGAAGAAGTTAAATTTGAATACGAAGTGTTACACTTGTTATAATGAATCATATCAAAGCTGAATCAAAATTATTAAGGAGTGAGGTTCTTAAAGAGAAACAGCAGGTCTTGACATAATGGCTGACTTCCTTTTAAAACGTGAATGAAAATATATTATATCAGCAATACCTGTATATTCCTCTAACATCTAATTCCCTAGATAGATACCTCAGTAACTTAACGTGTTGATTTCTGATCTGTAGGTTGTGTGTTCGAGTCTAACAGTTGTTTATTTTTACCCAGTTTACTTTCTACTGAACTGCATTTTTAAACCAAATTTGAAACCAAATAATATGTTGTATCAGTGCACTAGGTTTGTCTGGAATGTAGAATTTACTTATTTACGTTTTTAGAGTAGTTAAGTGAGATAAATCAACAGACTCAAGCAGTTGTGGGTCAAATGAACCCATTTAAAAAGTTCAGCTTTTAATTAAGTCTGTCCGGGTTGAATTGAAGCAGTCTGTAAATAAATTTTTGTAATACTGCCCAGTAGATACATTGCGTTATTGTCAATTTTGCAGATTTGGAAGAGGAGAAACATCTGTGGTTAATAATTGTGGTGGTGGTTTTGGGGCTGATTTTCGCCATGGTTGGAGCAGGACTGGCAATGTTCTGGCTCTACAGGAGGATAAACGTGAATGCTTACCACAGGAACCGATGGTATAATTTATGGACTCTAAAATCCACAAAAGACAGTGGTGATGAAGATAAACAAAACTTAGTCTGATGTGTAATGTGAATGTTTTATATGATTATTTTTGTGGAAGTTTTATATTGATATGAACGAAAATGCTTGTACCTGTTGTCAAGTGCATTGAATGCAATATATACCATATTGAAACTTCTGTGTGAAGAGAGATATTTAGCTCATAATAAAAGTCAACGTATACTGATGTAAAGTTTTAAACCCCCTTTTTTAATTTTCTAGTTGCAATTATAGATCTATCACATGTATGAGAATTCCAATAAAAAAACATTTTGTTTTGTTGACCAATCCTGTCAACAACTTATTTTGCTGAGACTATCAGAAGTGATACTACAACATGTCTTACAAACATGTATAAAATAATTTTAGGATAAGTATATCTGTGTGCTTAATGAGCAAATTAATTTCCTCATCAAGCACTCAGCAAAATGTAAATGTCACCATGATTTCTAGCATATAGATGGATGCTAATACGAAACTTTGACACGTGGAAAGTTGCTGAAGAAATTCAGATGAAAATCTACATGGTCCAGCAAAAAGTCTGTAACTAAGAAGGAAGAAAGATGGTCCGAGATGAAAGGTAGGTTTTTAAAAAGGGCAGACTTCTGATTGTGCAGTGCCAGAATCCCCTTGCGTGGTACTTTGATGGGAGTTTGGAAGGATTTAGCCCAAATGAGAGAAAGTCTAAGCGAGAAAGGGGCACCTGCTCAGAGCATGTTTTGTGTACCAGCACCAATAAGTATGGATTATATTATTTATATGTAATTTAAGGTAACAATTTATTAACTACACCAATGTAAAATTCAAATATTGGCATAAATGAAAAATATGATTTTTAATTTTGATGTATGTACATGTACCAGGGCTACACACGTGTTTCAGAACCTAAATTCCTTGCCACATTGCCACAATAGCTGGTTCGAGTAAAAATTATAAGTTGTACTGGAAATTAATGAGGACATTTGATTTTAAATCTTCCACTGATATACCCTCTCTGCAAACCAATGAAATTATACTTTTTTCTGACCGTGACAAAATTTCGTTTAAATCAAACAATATACAAATATAGCCCTTTTATGAGGTCGATCCATAGATATATCGACTTCACAGAAAAGCATATCGACCGAGCACGAAGTGGATTGACCGATTGAAAGGGCTACATTTGTTATATTATTTTTTAAATAAAGCTTGACAAATTTAGGGAACACAAATTGCATTTTTGTTTTCTTTTTTAACATATTGAGATTTAAAAAAAAAAAAGTAAACTGTTTTTATTGCATTTTTGTTTCTTTTTCAACATGTTGAGATTTTAAAAAAATAGTAAGCTGTTTTAATTTTAGCGTGGGTTCTTTAAACTGATAAGGTAATTTTATAAAACGTAATGAATAGAGAATCTTTTCACCGTCTTTATTGTGACGTCACAGAAGTAGGTGACGTGATCCTGAAAGATAATTTGAATGGTTGAAATGACAAACGTCAGCGAAATCACAATTATTGTTGCATGTTACAAAGTTTCCCTAATCTATAATTAGAACGTACAGGTCAATCCGAGTTTTTTAATGTTATAATTAGAAAGACTCCGGTCAATCCGCATTTCTACTATACTGTGACACGTGATATCAAACGAACCAATGATGAAGTGCATTAAATACATAAAAATAAATAAGGCGGTGGCCTTTAATTAACATTTCGATATATTGACATGTTTTATCTTCTAATAACAATGATTTCCATTCATATGTCGATTCAATATATCCCAACGTACTAGAAATAAAGGACACCAAAGAGTCTCTCCATGTCTGCTTCGTACTTGGGATATTATTTATTGAACACTGACATTAACGGCAAACTAATACTCAACTTTTATGCAAACGGGACGATTTCCAGCTTCCCATCGTCCAACTTCCATATATTTTGTGTAGCAATATTCTCATCATCACCTGCATATGGTTGGTATGTCTCTCAATCTTCGATACGATAGATCTTGTTTCTGCGTATAATCAGTTTTGATATCGAGCAAACTACTTACAGACAGTTTGTTGTTGCAAGGGGTTTCAACAGTCACGTTTAAACGGCAGCATTTCGTAAATGCTATGGTCCGTTATACAACATTAGTTTACCAATATGAGCTATCATTGAGTCAAAATGCTGTCTGATGTGGTTTCATAACATTGTTAAGCCGTTTTCTCACACATAACTGTTTGAGACTAACGGACTGTTCCGTTGACCTGATTAAGACTATGGGCTACGCGGTGTGATCCGGTCAACAGGGATGCTTCCGATCTAGGCACCTGATCCACCTCTGGTGTGTCCAGGGGTCCATGATTGCCCAACTCTTGTTTTGTATTATATTTAGGACTTACGAGATTGATCACTGTTCTGTTATCTTTGCCTTTACATTGCCAAGTATGGTATTCAGTGCGATACTATAGAATTTTGCAAATACCGCTTTTAAGAATAAGGCGATGTGCTCTTCCTGTAAATATTTAAAGTCATTGGTCCATATACTACATTACCCACTGCAAAACCACTTGCTGTTATTCAGTAATAAAATCCCACCTTATTGGAAAGTTGCCCATGGTATCCGTCTATAATTAAGAAAGATGGTAAGGTGTTGGTTCTGCTAATGGATTGATTATTTACTGTTTTACGTCCCACTCGAGAATATTTCACTCATATGGGGACGACACCATTGCCGGTGAAGGGCTGCAAAATTTAGGCCTATGCTCGGCACTCAGGGCCTTTGAGCATGGAGGGATCTTTTTCGTGCCATACCTACTGTGACACGGGACCTCGGTTTTTCCGGTCTCATCCGAATGACCGTCCCATTTAGTCGCCTCTTACGTCACGCAAGGGGATGCTGGGGACCTATTCTAACCCGGACCCCCAATGGAAAGAATAGTCTTAAAACATGTATACATACAATTATCCTCAGAGCAAGAAATCATTGTTTTTGCCTAGATACTCCACAGAACTTTATGGGATCTCTAAAGTGTATCGCTTATTAGAAACGTATTGCAACACTGTTCAAAATCTTTGATAACGGTAAACTACTGATATGCTGTACGGGTTTTGTGTGATCTTCCTACAGCTTTTGACAGAGTGTGGTAATCAAATTCTGCAGAATGGTCTTCTAAACGTATTGCATGTCTAGTATAATTATCTAATGATACAAGTTTCAAATCTTACTGTATATGCAGTTGTTTTCATCGGTAATATGTATAAAAATAAGACAAAAATATATCAATGATTTGTTTTCATCCTATATTCTTTAAGGAGGCTCATTACATCAAAATTGTATTTCATTATTTCGGGAAAAATCACAAAAAAATAATATAAAATAATTGAGAGCTTGTATTACTTTTTCGATGGCGAAACTGTGCTTCTTGAAAGGTGCTTTAACGAATCATTAATTAAAATTTTGGTGCAGTGAGCTACCTTAATTTACGTATTGGTAGGCTTTAAATAACGAACAGGGGTTATTTCCCGTGTCAACATATATAGGCATAATCAAATATAGCCGATATTTGGTATACTTTATATAATGAAGTATAAGGACAACTGTTCATGATACGTTAGTTAAGTCAAGACTAAAAGAGGCGACTGAAAACTTTGTTTCAAGCATTTGAATAACCACACACACACACACACACAAACCCCACACATTTATTGGAATAATAAAGTGTTTTATATTCAATTGTTGTTGTAATATAGTGTAAGATAGTTCTATTGACAAATGTTCTCGTGATGCCTCTTAAACGATGGCACTGACCAGTCAAAATAATTTATTGTCTATGACGTATATTCAATTGTTTCATCGAATACTTCATAGACAACCAATTGTCTACATGCCCAATTGCGATGGTCTGATAAATCTACATGTATTGCCTAAAAGATATGATTTAGGAAAATTAGATTTGTGTTTAAGAAAAAAAATGCAAGTTTTGTTTTTGATGGATCATATTTTGACAAGTTTCTAATACATGCACTTACTTGCATATGTCACAGCAGGAAAATATGTGAGGAAATCGTCGACTGCAAGCAACAGATCAAGAGGGCTAGAGGAGCATTCGAACAAGACATTTTATTGTACTTCAATATGATAATTCCAAAAACAAAACAAAACGATATCTGATTGATCTAGACAGTCACGTGAAAGGAAGGACAAAACTTCGTTCTCCCTCAAACATCTTGGCTGCGTTCAAGATCGTAGGGCTAGGCTAGAAATCTAGGTATCTTGAACGCACTGTATAATTAACGCTTGTTATCGCTACGTAGGGCTAACCTAGCATGCCGTTCAAGATCGTCTAGTGCTACCGAGCCCTACGTAGCCGTAGTCCTCATCATATTTCACACATTCGGGAACCTCGTGCATTTGAACAAAAACTCACGAGAAAAGCAAACATCATGCATGTACGTAAGCAAACGTCATATGTAAACAATGCCGGATAGGTTTCATCTCCCCAGCTCTGATGAAATAACAATCTTCTCGCAGAGGAGTCCGTAGTCAAAATTGGG
>CAJDSM010013188.1:0-17427 GCA_903981925.1 Ostrea lurida | reverse complement strand
GTTCTAATGTAACATATTCGGTTATACTCAACCCCAGAGTAAGTTTTATAGCGCACGATCTATTTGTAAGATCTTGTTTCTGGATATTTGCACATGGGGAAAGAGCGGGAGTCTTCCGTTTTAGTGTTTCAAAAATTTGATTTATAATAATATAGTTGTAAATAGTTTCGAATAAATGATTAGAAATATGTATACATATAAAATAAGTCCTTACTATCTGTAATGCGATGCGTTTCTATTTTTCATCTTTTCAACAGTTATTATACATTACGAATTTTTATATCGATCGTGTTTTACAACAATATCACCCCACGAAAATGGCAATTTGTGTAAAAGTAGGAGCATTCAGTTTGAGGTTTCCAGATAAAGATATTGGATTTAAATGAATAGATTGTGAACAAGTTATTTTGGTTTGGAATTGCTGCACAGCGTCAGACATATTTTGATTATAGATAGTATATTTGCACTTATGTTAATGTAGTAAATCACTACCGTGAAATCATGAATTTGCATTCAATTATACGCCAATCTCGGAAATGGTATCGTTGCCTATTCACATAGTGACAGAATATCAGAGTAATGCCTTTCCATTGCACTGTTTGGTTTCCTGCACCTGTTTGACATTCAAAATAATATATAATTAGCGAATTTGCATATTCGATTATGGACGGTTCTTTAAACATGATTAAAAAAAAAAAAAAAATAAAAAAACCTCCGGCAATTTGCTTGAAGCATGGAGGATTTAGGATTTCAACGTAAGAAGAAGCAGTGGAATACACCTATCAGGAGATGTCATGCTTAGTCTGGATCGTTTCTGTGTATTCCTTACTTTTAGCGCCGACCTTGATTGTCTCTTTTGCAATCAAACGTTATCCGTTGTTAATATGTTGATTTCTCTTCAGTTTTAAAGTAATTGCTTTGTGTTCATTTTAATTCAGATGAAAGAATGGTTTGTAGATGAAGATCCACTCATAATCCCCTTTCCTCATTATTTCTCATAATCTGCCCCCCCTTTTTTTTGAAAAGAAATTAGAACAAACCTGAACTTCGTTACCCGTGTATCTACCTAATGGTTCCGATTGTTGTGCAGAGAAGGATTTGCGTTGAATTGTGTTATCGCAGATGGTTATCTGACAGGTTGAATAACTGTCCAATAATATGCTTAAATGTACAAAATTTAACGAATGAGCGGTGAGATGTACGCACAGTAGTATTTGAGATCAATAATAACGATGACACTTTGATTGGGTTTTCGATACCACATGAATACATCTGAGTTAATATTCCGAATTGTAGTATAAATGAATTGACGTACCATGGAGAAAAATGGTGACAATTAAACTGCGTATTGATCTAATATTTCCTAGAACAGAAATAACGTCATACAGTTATAGGGGCTGTGTAAGTGTGATTGGGTCTGTTTACCGTCCAACAGCTGCTGATCCAATTACAGTATATGGTTTAGAAGTAGCGATATGGCATACACGTGGAGAGAGTTAATTTCATATTCGCTCTCAAATGAATTATAAAATGTATCCTCTTCGATAAAATGTAAATAAAATACCATAAACATTCGGACTGGGTAAATTTGAATATGCTCTTTTATCAGACCCTACCAAGTGCCCAGACCTTCTGTGCTCTGGAAATAATCAGGATAATAGTCTTCGGCTGCTACACGTCCGTCCCAATGTGTTTACAAATTGCAACTCCAGTTCAAGGGTAATAACGGACCGAGAACAAGGCTAGATCGGAGCTAGTCCGATTTTATGAGTTCAGGAAAGTCTGGAGGACCCCTATCAATGAGAATAAAAAGACATAAACAAAAAGTGTTGTGGAGGAATTCTGAAACATTTGCAGGAACAGGTAAATATGTTAAAGAAGAGATATCTTATTTCTTTTGATGGTGGGGGGGGTGCTTTGCTACTTTTAAGTAAACAAAATTTCATATAAAAATTTCATTAAAAAAACTTAGCGTCAGCTTCTAAAGTAGTCTCAAATACAGTATGATGTGAGAAAGAAATTGATCGAATATCTGGAATGGAGAAGGCTTCGCTCGTGCTGAGTGAACGTCGGGCGAGTACACAGCCTTTAACTTAGGTACCATCGCAGGGAACCTGTGAAGATAACTAGTACTTGACCATTGCATGGTAAATTTGAGTGGTTGTAATCAGTTCGGGGGGAGTGGGATGACATTTTGAAAATGAATAAGAAAAAAGCTAATTTACGCAAGGGATTGCTATTTACCTTTTGTCAAAATAAACATAGAATAAAGTGAAATACACAACATAGTAATAGTTTAATTGGATCGTTATGTTTCTTTCATAAGGTTGAATATTTAATGCCACGCCGAGATATAGATGTCGGTCAAAGATATGGAGTACTACTATATTTGAAAGACACACATTCATTGTATATAGGCGTATTCTGCAATAAGATAATAAGTCTATCATGTAACTACACTTTGGCCACCACAACGTGGAGGAGGGTTCCTAGGAACCAATCAAAGACATTTCCATATACCATAGATTATTGAACAATTAATGCGCCTCCCATCAAATTAGAAAAGAACTAAATTTCTCAGCCCAGATTAGAAATGTTTTACACTGCCACTCCAGTAACCTTCCTGTCAATATTATTTTATTCCTTATTTCAAAGTTTACGAAATTCACGTTCTATAATGGTATGATTTCCTCGGCTTAGACTGATTTCCACAAGTTAAATTAACAAAACATCTGCATTAATCGCACACCATCTTTTCCTCATGATAGTTCATCAGTAGAAGAGCTTTATACTCAATTACTATCTGCCTATTGGTGATTATTGTTGAACTTCTAAATAATATCTTTGTTTTGGCATCATGATGACGTTCTTAGATCGACGCTAAGCTACTAATACAACTTACTAGGTTCATGTTCAGTGGTTTCAACGACTCTTGTCAGCAATACCTCCGCAAAATCCATGCGTCGTTAATCGTCAAAGATGGATCTGCTAGTTTGTCAATTACAAAACTGCCATTGGATCCAACTGTGTGGTCTTCGTGTTTCATACCCATCTGTTCTAAGATCGGTTCTTGTACAACAAAGATCTTTAACTTGCGGGATTTAACCGTTTTTCCCTGAGGGCAAATATAGAGCTCATTTTGGACGTGACCCGGCTCACCAGCGGATATTTACTCCCCTTAGAACTACCTGGACGAAGTTCGTTAAATGTAAAACGCCTGGTAGGCATTTACGCTATCGTGACTTAAGATAGTAGTTACTGAATTCGTTAAATGGTCCGTCATTAAAAAACAACCGTCTCGTCAGGCATCCCTGGTACAAAAAGCTGTTCCAACTCTAGATTCGGCATTCTTAATTTAATGTATTGGCGGTAAAACTGTTGTGCGTCCCAACGCGTCCGCAGGTGCTTATTTTTCACTTCGATAAGTATGGAGAATAATTTTTTTTTTTGTCCTAACAAGTAGGTGCTAATTTTTATTTCGCTGTAAAGATGACGAACAACTGATCAGAATTATTCTCATGTGGTTAGATGGAATGCCAACGAATTTCAGCGTTGTATTACATTTCCAACTTCATGTGCTCCTAACGCTATGTCCGATCCAACAAGCTAGTGCACAGTTATTGTGAGGGAAGCATTCTCAAATGTTAACTCATCGGATGTCACGCATTTGTGAAAAGCTTGGCCAGTTATATATTACCCACATTTTTAATTGGGGGTATATAGCCACCTCGGGCATCTGATGACCAGGTTCAGTGAAGCCTGTATTGATTTGGTATGAATAATAGTCACTTATTTGTTACATCTTTTGATTTAGGTGTCTCTTAATTCGATGTGGTACATTTTGACCCACCACATAGTTGACAAACCGTAATGGATGTGTGTGACAATCTTTGCCACATGTGCTTTGGTCTTGTTTAAAATAATGTAAACAATTGGGCACATGTATGTTTTGTGTTTTGTTATTTTACTCAGGTTTTACATCCGTATGGACCGGCCTACTATTTTATCACACTACTATGTAGTAGACCCGCTACATGACTGGTTCGAATCTACCCTACTTTTGACAATACCATTATATTATTGAGATTATATTCTATCTACCTCAAGCACGACGCCAGTCCTTCCACCGATTGTTTGTTTAACCATAAGTTTATTACTGTTCGCCAGCAGTAACATAGGGAAATAAGAATAACAATTTTCTCTTGTAGGAATCCGCCATTACAATATGAGTTAAAAGTGATGTGTTTGTAGCTTTCCATCCTTGTCCTTCCACTTTATAAACTCGTTAACAAAGATAAAATAAGAGATAGGAATTATAGAGGGTTGGTTAGTAGGGATAAGACTAATAATTGTTTGCCCGTCACGAACTATTATATTTTATCCCCCCATAAGTCGTGCGTCTTCATTATTTAATATGGCCTCTCTCTGCTTGTTCAATTTTTTATCGGTGACAGCTAAATGTATAAGACATGTTTCGACATGAATACTCGAATGAAGTTTGATTATAATAGTAATCAAAAATATGAGGAGTTCAGCTTTGATAAGCATGTATCTGAAAAAGTAAATAAAAGTAATCAAATAATAGTAAGTTTGATATTGCTTATCTCTCTGAGCCCGGGGTTCTTGTCAGTTTAAAACTGGTTTGCCCTTGCCCCAACGTCCGTATATGAAACTACTATTTTTTGAATCTATTGATATACTGTAAGTTGGTTATGTATTCCCCAGAAGTGCTTCACACACTATGTTTGAATAAATTAGCTAAGGTTTTGTTTTAAAGTTTTATCCCTTAGTCTCCTCTTCTCCGTGAGAGTAGTTTATAAATTAAAAAATGTTTTGTGGTCACGACGTGACGAAAATCATATGGTGTTGTGCTCTGGAGCGATATATTCACTTCTATTTCAAGTCTGGACGTTATCCACATGATTAGCAAAGCTGCAGGAAATGCGTGCTGATGGAATTTTCAATCAAATGATATTAAATCAAGAAACTGTGTAACTCTCCTACATTTAATAGTCTTGGCATTAAATCCAAATTTGTACCCAAATATGATGTTGCTTATCCGTTAATTATGGCTTAGTATTCTATTTCCTTACTCAAAATGAAATTTATTACCAATAATTTTTCTAAAAAAAAAAATCAAATAACTTCCCCTTCCCGGCAGGTCTATACCCCACGTTGTATCTCATTAAAACTCTGTACCAAACCGTAGCAAGATAAGTAACCAAGAAGGTACTCTACATAGGGCTGACACCTGCAAAATAATTCTGTAACATCTGGTCCTCTATTGACATCTTTTGTCATAATTTGTTTCTCCTCGTCTTTATAGCCTTCCGGGAACACTCCAACGGTTTCTCACGATGTAACAACTTTGGTACCTGGGGAGCGGCAGGGAGGAACAGAGCAGTTGGTAAAGCAAAGGAAGTAACGCTATGTGCCGTGCATTACTGACCCACAAAGCCACGCTAGCATGGCTTCTACACGCCCCAGACTTCGCGGTTGGCGCGTTGCAATAAAAGGTGAGGCCACGGCGCTGCCATGTCTCTTACGGTCGAGGCTAATGCAGTGAAGGGGCGTCAAATACCTGGAGTCCTGTTGGGATATTTAACTTTGATACATGGTGACCAGAGGATTTATAATGAGAGTGGGGGAGAATATTACGCCGTTTTCCCAAATAAAGGATGTTTTTGAAAAGGGGAATTTTGGGGGGGCAAATCGTTTCACGGCACCCGCCCCGCCCGTGTCCCCTCTAAACCCAAAGAGAAAAACCACACCAATACACACTAGTGTCCTAAGAGTTGGCTTTTCCTTTGCGTTGTACACTCTAGTCCTTTGAAGTTTGGTCTACTTTTTCTGGGTGCGCATTTCAGAACTGACGAGACCAGAGTGAGAGTTCCCCTTGTTTTCCTCAGGGTGTTTATACACAATTCACATTTTTGTTTAAATTTAGAAGAAACTTTAAACCTTTGTCCACCCTAGGGGTGAGGACCAAAAATAAATTTCTCTAATGTTTTTTGTTTTATGTCCCAATAAAAAAGGGGCCCCACCCGCCTATTTCCTTTAGAAAGATTGCGGGGGATAGGTTAGTTCCCCCCAAAGTTCTTACTTGAGTTTATAGTTAAGTTTCTCCGTGTGCTTACGTTAGTTTTAATGAACAGTTTAAGTCATGTTACCATTCGAGATGAATATTCAAATCAAGGTAGAAGGTAAACAACAGGTCAATATAGGATACTTATTCCTCCTAGGTACCCCATGCTATGTCTAATGTTTTAGGAGGTTTGTGGTTTTCCTTGTTCTCGATCAGTATTTGTTATAGGGTACATGGAATTAGGGTATATTAATTGATCATTTTCGTTATTTTCACCCTTGTTTTATCTATCTCCTGAGTTAATTTGACTCAGGTTAGCAGTTTAATTGTTCCACATACCTCTTATAAAAAAACCAATCTACATTTAACTACAGGGAATTGACAGAGATTTTGACAATATATCAATCTAAATCATTCTAACTCTTTAAAAACTACATAACCTCACCAATAAAATCCTTAGGCAAGATTTTGTTAACAACGATGAAATATTGCTGGTAGTCTCCAAATCCGTCCACTTCATTGGTACCAGTAAACATAGAACAGTTGGCACTATTTCCATCGAAAAACACCGAGAAACACTGAATGGAATTGTGACATTCTTTAAAGCAGGTTGTCAAATCAGCAACTTCATGAGAAGACAAAGGTGGATTCCAAATCGTCAGGTTCTGTGTAGTGCTAACTTTTCGTCTGAATGCAGTATGTTGAAATGACGAATAATTCACTGCTAAAAGAATTGAAGTAAACTTTTAACAAATTTTATGAAACTGTCGAAAGATATCTGATTAGTATATTTCATAATTTATAACACATACCACCATCACAAATTAGCCACAGCAATGCCATTACCAACCCGGAAAGCATCACGACTGTAGAGAGAGCTCAGATAGAAGGATGTTTTGCAGGATGTATTTCTAACTTGACGCAGTGCAAAAATAAATATCAAGCCATAAAGATGGTGTCAAGAATTAAAATCCCATTCCCTGGAGCACAATGAAGGCTCTTTCCACTGTTTAGTAATATACTTCAATTATTCATTTTCAATGCATTAACAAAAAAAGGAATGCTAGCACACAAATCAAATCTTTTGAAAACATTACCATGATTATCGGACTTTGATGCCCAGGAGTCTTTTGACTTTGGTTATCATTTGTCTTGCTCTGTTTCCATCGGAGTTCGACATCATTAATGTTCTCCATCACCTGAATGTTGGATGGAAAATTAGTTTTGTCCTTATAACTATTACTCAGATGGCATGAAATATCAAACTCATACAGCAGCACTAATGTCTGTAAAAAACCCCCAAAGTAAATTGTTTGTATTGGAAAATGTGTCGGGTAATCCAGGATCAGGTAGATATATTTCTTGAGTACACATACAGCATTTGATTACTTCATCAAACTATTACTATAAAAATTGATATTTTATCTCACTAACCACTCAACAATTGATCGAACATTGTTTCATCTTCATGGATAAACAAAATGTTGAAATTCTCATGGGAACGAATTGTGCTCCTCTTGAAGCTGACTTGTTTTTATATTTCTTCGAGACAGGATTTATTCAAAGGTTTCTGCATAAGAAGGCAAAATCTCATGCTATGACCTTAATTCGACATTTTGATCTATCGATGACATTCTATCTATTAATCACTGATTCTCATAAAAAACAGCAAACCCATGAACTTACAGTACCAAATATCGCATTGTTTTAGGGACAGAAATGTTGGGGGGGGGGGGGACATAAAAGCAAATTTAAAAATTCAAAAATAAATACATAGTACCATGAATTTATATACAGTGTATAACAGAGTCCAAAGTACGCAAACACTACAAAAAACCCTGTCGCCATTTGAAATTTTCATTTTTAAGTCCAATTTATAAAAATAAAGGTCACATATTAGGGTCAAACGGGGTGTGTTTGCGTAAAATAGGGATGGGTAGTCGAATATGAAAAAGAGTTTCTTACGTCAAAAATAACTCCAAATGAATAAAAAAACCTGATGAATTTTGTCGGTTCCGTTTAAAGCATCAATGAGTCTAATTTGCTTCTAAAAACTCCGTATACTTTGTGCTTTAGAAAAAAGGTAATATGCATTCTGTAAACAAGGCTCGAGCCATGTTTATAATTGTTTACCTATATTGAATTTACTAGTATACGTTCCGTTTAAAGCAGATTTTTTTTTTCAAATTACAAGTTCATTCTTAACACAATTAAATAGTTTCTAGTGTTTCTTAAATCTAATTTTGTTTTAAACATGGTATTTTCTGTGAAGCAATCTTTATGTGAAGAAGAACAAGGCTCGAGCCTGGTTTACATTGCAAAGAATTGTAAGTGCTGTGTCTCACTTGAAACTCAACAAATGACGTTCAAAGTTTTGCTGACCATTAGAAATACCATAAGTAAGTATTGTAAGCATTAAAAATGAAAATCTAAAATCCAAACATTTTTTGGCTCAAAACTTTAACATAAGAACGATAAGCATTTGCAAAAATTCCAAGTATACTAATTGATTCAAGTATAAAAATGTTCTAAAATACAAATGATGAATAATTTATTCAGACGTTGACTTGTGTATTACAGATGACAAAATCAAAGTCCCAGAGAATGTTGTTGTCTTGGATAATCATCGTAAAGTAAGTTTAGCTTATTAAATGATTCCTCAAACTATATCAATAGAACAAATAACCACAATTCCACGAATTTACATTCATTGTAATTTACTAGTCGAATTAATGTAATACGAGACTGCTTCTTACACATTTATTGAGATATTATACTTTACGTTTTATCATTTAAAATTCTTATTGGTTTTCTTCTTTTTCTTCTTCTTCTTTATTGCATAGTTTAAATTATTGTCTTTTGATTTAATTTTTATACTTTATATTGGTTTGTAACTTTTTTCCCTTTATCATGCTAAATATGATACAAAATGGCCTTGTAAATTATTGCTGTCATTTTATAGTACTCCATTCCAGATCGATAACTTTTTTGTACGTCCTGAGCTGTAGATTTCTCATGCCAAAAAAAAGAAAAAAGGATGATATGATCAGTAACACATATAGATAATAGAAAATTGATTGCTGCAAAGTTTATTTTTCAATTTTTTAATCCTTTGATTTTGTAATTTATTACTGGGTAAAACCGCGTGAGATGCCGGGTTTAGAATAAGTCCTCAGCATCCCTGCGTGTCGTAAGAGGACGACTGAATGGGGTGGTCATTCGGATGAGATCCACTAAAACCGAGGCGCCCGTGTCACAGCAGGTGTGGCACGATTAAGATCCCTCCCTGCTCAAAGGCCTTGAGTGCCGAGCATAGGCCTAACATTTGCAGTCCCCTTCACTCGGCATTGGTACGTCTCCGTATGAGGAAAATATTCTCGGTGGACGCTAAACAATAAATAATCAATAATATGTTACTGGTGATGAGGACCTTGATGTCAGTATATTATATTTTGGGTGAAAAAACGTAAGAGTTTTCTAACAGTATATGTGAGGCATCAGGAAAAATGCAGTAACTTCTAGAATTGAAATAAAAGACTACGAAACCCACGCTAAGAAACATTGTTATTTTTCTTTTAAACAATAAAGGCCCTTTCATGTAAATTCCTTTGCACAGATTACTTCTGTAATTAAATGTTATTATTAAAGTTATATATGGGCGCTTTATGACGTTATAAATTTATGTGTGAATCGAAATTAAGTTCAGATATGTATAATATATGTTAAAATTAAAACTTTTCCACACGAATTTTGAGGCTGGGATAACCTCGCGGTCTTTAATTATTTTGCCTGAAATATCTGTGTTCTTGTGTGAAGTGTATTACAAGACATATCCGCCTTTTACAACACTGTGCGCATTGCGCGGGACAAACGCAGACTGGGTCACAACTTATGGTTAACAAGTTTAGCTTTGAAAAAGTGGTTATTACTCTGGTGGTGATTTTTTACAGGCGAGTGAGTTCTCCATACCTTTTATTTGTCGTAATATGGGCAAATGTAGGAGTTCAACTTTTTATATCATGTACACGCAAAATAGTACATTAATGTTATAGTTTTTGTTTGTTATGTTGAACAAGAAAACTCTAAAAAAAAAATTCAACAAAACATGAAAATCTTTTTACTTTTGCTCTCATCTACGTCATACAAAATGATGACGTATCAAAATGCTTAAACAAGGGACGCGCGCTAGAACTTTTTGAATGTTTACTCAGCCACTAACATTCACATTAGTCCTAGGGTATATTGTGACCAGCAGCATGGACATTTCGTCAGAAATTAGGCTGCATCTATATTTCTCACAAGTTGAAGTGACCAGAAGAAAAATTAATACAGACCACTTGCAGCAGGCACAATCACGGCGTTTTACAAACACTGTGACATGTAGGCCCATGACAACACTGTACGTACAATGGGTCGAACGATTTGCCGAGAGACGTGGAATGGGAGAATTCTATGCAAGCGTAGTGGCTGTTACACTTTAGGACAGTGTAAATATTCTATTGAGTCAGCTCTTGGATTTTGGATATTAATTTTCTGATTTTACGTTTCAGAAATATGAACTTTCATGAGAAAAAGTACGAACTACGAACATTTTCAGCGCGAATAACTCAGAAGGGCTTGCACAAGTAATATGAAGGACTTAGGGTAGTGCAAATTAGTGCCATTGAGGTCGGCGTCCCTTTTTGAATTTGGAAAATATCTGATTTACACATTATTCAGAGATTATGAAACCTTTTTCAGAAAAAGGTGTGTTTATTCAGGTTTTCGCACAATTAAACTGAAAAACGCTATTCACTAATCAAGATTGAAACTTTTTAAAAGTGTATTACGCTCCATACAGGCAGCTCCCTTGTCAATTATGAAAATTTCTATTTCCTGTTTTTCGACGTTACCGGAACTTTTAATTATAAAAAAAAGGAAAGTGACTCGAAAATGTTTGCACAGAAAATTGCGAGAGTGTTATCGAATTCTTGTCCTTTTCGCAACTGGTGTGGAGAGAATATAGCCAGCACTGCTTGCGAGGTCCATGCGACTGTTATGTGTATGAAACTTGTGAAAAGATAGATGCAAGGGTATTCATCAGAAGATATCCAATCCTTGCACACATTGTTTCCCCATGGTATCGATATTTATTTTGTTAGATTTTTAAAAAATAAAATACTTAAATAGAACAACTTACAAATTCACTCAGAACTATATCAACAGCCTTGCGGTTCAGCCACGTACGTTGCCTAGAATTCTGCCCATTTCTACGCGTCTTCGGCAATCGTCGACCTATTGTACGTACAGTTTGTATGCGGGACCTACATTTTGTCACGGAGTGTTTGTAAAACGCGTGATTGTTGCGCTGCTGCAGCTGGTGCCTGAGTATTATTATATTCCTTCTGTCCACTCACTGTGAGCAAAATTTAGATGCCAGCTAATTTCTGACCGAAATGTCCATGTCTGCTTTCACAAATATACCCTAGATCTAAATGTTTGAAATGTTTTTGTGCGAAGTACATTCCAGTTCAGCGTCGCGTTTGTTTACATTTGATACGTCATCATTGTATGACGTAGAATGAGAGCTAAGTAAAATGATTTTCATGTGTTTGATTGATTTTTTTAGAGTTTCTGTTCATACAATAACAAAACAAAAACAAACATAATGTAAACTTATTTTTGCGTCTACTTACTGAATAAAAAAGTTGAACTCCTACCATCGTGCCGCATATTTACGACAAATAAATAGTATGGAGTGACTCACTCGCGTGGTAAAAATCTACCACCAGAGTGACACCACTTTCAAAGCTAAAACTTGTTAACATAGTTTGACCCCAGTGCTGCGTTTTTCCCGCGCACATGCGCAACAGTGTTGAAAATGGCGGATATCTCTTGAAGTAATTCACCCGACGCAAGAAGACACCGGAGGATATTATGTCAGGCCAAAATAACTAAAGGACACGCCGAGTTTAATCCAGCCTCAAAATCTGGTGCGAAAGTTTTAATTTTAACATATATTATACAATATCTGAACTTTAATTGTTCGAATTCATAAATATTTAACTCATAATTACGCCATAATATTAAACTTTTAATTAATAAACATTTTTTACAGCAAGTAAATCTGTGCATAAGGAATTTTACATGACCAGACGGCCCTTTATTGTTTTAAGAAATAACATGTTCTTTAGGGGTGTGTTCGTAGTTCTTTTTTATCATTCGAGAAGTTCTGCATTTTTTCTATGCCCACATTCTGTTTGTAGAGACTCTTAAACGCATGTGTGCAAGGATTGATATCTTCTGATGATTTTCGCTCAAAATATAATATACTGACTCAGGTCTCATCACCAGTAACTATTATTGATTATTTATTGTTTTACGTCCCACCGAGAATATTTCACTCATACGGAGACGTCACCAATGCCGGTGAAGGGCTGCAAAATTTAGGCCTATGCTCGGCACTCAGGGCCTTTGAGCAGGGAGGGATATTTATCGTGCCACACCTGCTGTGACACGGGGCCTCGGTTTTTGTGGTCTCATCCGAATGACCACCCCATTCAGTCGCCTCTTACGACACGCAAGGGGATGCTGAGGACCTATTCTAACCCGGATCCTCACGGGTTACCAGTAACTAAATTACAAAAATCAAAAGGCATCGGGGATGCTATAGCCTAGTTGCAGGTAATATTTCTAAGCTTTTTATCTGAGCAGGTAGAGTTTGACACTCCTAATTTGAATTGGTGGTGTTCTTTGAAGCACTCAACGACCATTGATGCTCCAAATATGCTCACTTGGGCTAAAATCTGGACGATGTAGTCACATGTAGTGTCACAACTGACTCTGTGATTGATTTGTCTTGTTCACTAAACATCAACATGTCGATATCATTAATTAGATATGTCGTTACTTTTAACAAATAAACGAATTTTTAAAACTCAATAAGTCTCCATCTTTATGCACTGGATGACATATTTTTTGCCTTGGATATAGTAAAATCAACATGATGACTAGTAGCTCATCGTCAAACATTAGGTCAGTAAAGTGAATGTGGCTATAGTTATTGTACACGACCTTTGGAAGTTGAGGACAACCTGGTTGACACGGGTGATTGATTGATTATTTAATTAATGTTTTACGCCATTCCACGGCGGTTAGCTGACTGCAATGTTTGGTTTTGAATGTTGAAGTTTCCCTGACGGCCCTCAGTGAGCCTACTCTTTTTCGAACATCAGGGAAACGATCTTTTGCGTGCCAAGGTGGTTGTGATCCTTGACATGGGGCACCCTCTAACGTCCCATCCGACGCGACATAAACAGGTTAAAAACGTGTAAAGAGTTAAAAAGAAAAACAAAGGACTATATATGGTAAAGCCCCCAATCCAAAAATGTCTATATCTACAATGGTGAAAGTTTATTACCCTGGTTACTAGAAAAATGTATTTTTGGATGCTCAAGTATCACATTGCCCATGGAAATAAGCTTTCACCAAATTGATGTTTATGCTTACTATTGCTGTACTCGCGTAATTTTTGCATGTGAAGAAAACACGCAAAGCCGCAATAATAACACACAGATGTAGCCATAGTGATTTGACGACCTCGTATGCATTGTAGGGGCCGATTAATTTAAGTTACTAAAAATCATATTTGAGATTTTTAAACCATTGCGTTGCCATGGAAACAAGCTTTTAGTAATTGATCTTTAACTTACTGTTGCTGTATATGTGTAATATTTTTATTTTTGAAAAAAAACAAAACCATTCTAGTCTGCAAGCACTAGAATAAATCAGTGCTTAATAGGCCCGAATTTGGTCACGCACCAATAAATTATATGGGGAAAATATCTTTATATCACTTAAATTTTTTCTTTATGTTTAAATCATTGTATCTTAATTTGCAAATATATGATATCAGTGGACATATATTGCGATAACATACCGGTATTTTTCAATCAAAGATGATTTATCCAAAGTATTGAACATTTTTTAATACTCCTGTAATCTAAACTACAATTTTACTATTTAATATCTCTAGCTTTTTTAAAATACGTAATAAATCAAATAGCAGGGTATGAAGAATCTATGGACATTGAAATTCGTATTTTCTACACGTACGGTGTTCCATAACTCAAACTGTTAGCCGACAAATGACGTCACAAGTTTTTTATTCCGAATCAATATAGTTTGCACAAATTATATAGCCTAATACATTGATATAATTTTAGTGAACTTTTTTAAAAAGGTTATTTACCACGAAGTTTAGCGAATACAACATATATTTTTGCAGTTGTAGGCTAGTACATGCAACAAGCGCACCTTGAAACAAACGTTGTAAAACACGTATTGGTGTGTATGTAATATTTACTATAAACTCGGTGATCGCAAACAGCTTTTTAAGAAATATATAGGATTTATACATTATCATCTAAAAGTGTTATTGAATATATTTCTATTATCTCGATGTTTTGAAGTAAAATTTAAACTTACAAACAGTCTTTATCCGCCGCTAAATGATCGTAATCGGCGAAGACAAACAACCAATGATCACACAATTTCTGATTGCACTATATAGGGTATGCTTGCTTGTTAGGCCCCCTTCATAGCTGAATCTTAAACCTTAATAAAAGTTGATGAAATTATGCGATGTGTTCATTATTGCATTCATAATGTCTTATTTTTGCATAACACAAGTTGTTGTAACATGTATTATAAAATACCGGGTATTTCAGATTTTTGTGTCAATATCAACATTCTTTGGTAAAAAAATTATTTATTTTTATGACAGTTAATTTAGTAAAAAGTTCTTTCATTGTTTTTTACATTACCAAAAAGGCTTTTTCGTGTTCGGGCTAATGGATGTGTTGTATAGTTATATGGACAGGCAACAAGGTATATATGTACATTCAGGTTGAAATTCTCTGTTAAGCAAATAAGAATGTGTCAATTTAGTGTGGCAAATACGAAATCGTGAAATAATAACTTCATCCTGGCGCTTCAGTATAATGTTGCTCGGTTTGTTTACTTTGTTTTGAATAGAGTAAAGTTTGACAAGGGTGAAGTGCTCGTTTCTCTCTCATATCCGTCAGTCAACGTCTCCAGGGTTTTTACGATCATCGTAAAACAGTAAAACTACTGAAATAAAGCATGCTTTCGATTTCAACTGCAAAACTGTTCATAAATAAATCAATGTTAAGCAGACGTTAAGTCTCTTTGTGACGCAAGAAACAATTGGATTCGCTCGAAAATACATATATATGTAGATGTCGAGTGCGCATTGAATTGTGTTGTCAACACAGTTATTGTTAATTTGCACTATATAGCTAAAATACATTTTAATGGGAAATGATAAATTACAATAAGGTCCTTATCCTACATTTTCCAGATATTTCATCATTTATAGGTTCTTAGTTTGGTTTTCATTAACCGTGAAGAGCTGATTTACACATGGAATAACATTGCTGATCTTCAGACGAACGAAAAATCTGGGTATAGAGTTAGGTGAAGTGTGTTACAGTCTTAATAATTACATTGCAACGTATTGTATATGGCGAGATACAGTTGGAATTTTCTAATATTATGTTTCGCAGATTTATCAGAATATGCTTATACTTTGAAAAATCTCAATTTACTTGCTGATGATGGACTGTTTGAAAATTTCGTATATTCTATCTAAATTTCAAAGTATACCTTTTTAGCAAGATGGATTGAAGTATTCACATGGTATTGTATCCATTATAACTATGTATATATGATGAAACTTGAAATAAATAAGATATCAAGGAAAAATACAATGGGTTTGTTATTTTATTTGAGAAAAATGAATTGTAAAGTTAAGAAAGTCATCTTTTGTTGTCAGATATAGATATGAATCAACATCCAAAGTTATTTTAATCTTCATGCTTTGTATGTACCTAGTCAGAGTTTGTGTTTTGGTGGGTTTTTTGTTGTTGTTGTTTGTTTTGGTGTTTTTTTGTTTGTGTGTTTGTTTTTTATGAATGTTTTTTTGGGGTGGGTTGGGTGGGGGGATTGGGTGTTGTTTTTGAGTCGAACTCGCGTACGAGCTACTCTGGGGGTTCCCAAAATCCAAACACAGGCCGGTTTCGCGGACTTTGCCTCTTGCGACTACTTGATATTGGTCTACGCAACTGATGTTATAGTTGTGAGAGTGCTGTGGTGTATAATTCGTTTTCAAGTGAAATAACATGTTGAATAAGAAAATATTTCAATACCTATCATATTGATCTGTAAACAGCACCAATTTTACCTTTAGAGGCTGGGTGGGATATCACCAGCGATCACACTCGCGGGGGCGCAATAACACAATCTGGGAAATACTACATGACAAATTCCCCGCAGTTCTCATCACTCGGGTACGTAATTATTCTCCAACCATTTCAATATAAGGTCACTAGAATGACGAATCTGGTGGCTAATGAAGCAATGATGTTTAAGATACTTTGGCCTAACCTCAGACATAAGTTGAAAACTTGTCAAGGTTTCAATTTTGTAACGCGTTAGCTGTTGTTTTTGCTTTTCGCAAACTATCCGGGAAGTCAGGTGTGAGGAGTGTAGTACTAAATGGGTAGCAAAACCGCGGGCCCGGGTCTTTTTTCGAAAACTCAAAACCGGGGCGTTTTTTCTAATTACGTAATTAATAAACTGATTCATTCTTTACAAAACTTATAGATGTGATTTATTACAATCAAAATCCTCTTCACTGAGATTTTTATCGCCAAACGTTTATTTTTTCATAAATATTACTGTTTGTCTATTTTCCCAGTTGCTAATAATGGGGTAGCAAACCCGGCGGGTCAAATGATTTCGGTTGTTTTTAAAAGGCTAATACAGGATATAAAGGGAAGTTTTGTGTTTTATGGTTGTTAATATCAACTTTGGAGTATCGAAAATAGTATTAAACGACTAGTGCGCAAATAAATTTTGATAATATAATATCAGATAACCCAAAATTTTTAACTAATCGGCGACAATGGAAAAACGGGGCTTCGTGCAGCGGGACGGATATAAATTTCCGAAATATTCGGGGTGTTTTGATTGCAAGTTACAGGGAAAATGGATGATTCTGAGAAACGAACTTTGCTGCCAGTGGTAAGGTTAAATATTTTTATTATCCACGTATTTAGCCTATGATTAACAAGTTTTTAAAGTTTTGTACGTCTGTACATATTTCGGAAATTTTACAGTTCGTCCCGGTGGCACGAAGCGCGGTTTTGGTCTGCACCTAAATCGAATAATTCTAAAAAAAGCTGGTACCCTATTGGCTGTGTGCTATTCCGCTTCTCTCCCCGGTACCAGTCGATTGCCTCAAGTAAGCCAGGGTGGGAGTTCGGGTGCCAACTATAGTC
>CAJDSM010013185.1:0-10979 GCA_903981925.1 Ostrea lurida | reverse complement strand
ATAACCAGATATGACAATTTCATGATTCATCGTAGGGTGTAATTTTTACTGAGAATATTTGTCTTTCTTTTGAAATCTTAAAAATATAATTCTTATTTCAGGATTTTAATTGATAAAACAAAGTAGAATCATTGTTATTATCTAATAATATGTGCAGTACATTGTTTTGCAACTCAAGATAATTGACCACCCTTTATCATTACGATTTCGAACCTATGTCTAAATTTGTAAAATAAATTCTTAAGAATATCTTGAAACTGCTGCTAGAATACTTTTTCTTACAAAACTTATCCCATTTCTCAACAAACGACTAAATTGATACTCTTAAGTATAAAATGGCGAAGTAAACAATGCCTTAAAGCATTGAAGTTATTTTTTATAAATTATGTTGTCCACAACTCTTGAGGTTCCCCACATCACGATTGCTGATAATTTGCGTGTGATTTAGTATATATGTAATTTCTTGAATCTGGCTGATTAGTATCAATACATATTGTGTATTGCACACAGATAATTTAATGTCAGATTTGAACTGTAGATTTACAGGCGCTTGCAAATATCACACTTTCTTCCATATAAAATAATAAAAATCAATAATTCCTATTAATATCATGTTTTACATTTTATTGTAGAACTGATTTGCAACATTGCAAGTTCAACACAACAATAAATCTTATATCTACCATGGTCTCATTCTCACTTAAACATTTGATGTCTAAGCAATTCAACAACAAGAAGGAAATGTGGAAAAAAGTCACGTTGTATCTAACCTAAAAATGTCACATCCACCAATAACTTTGATATTTCTGATATATCGTGGTTTCTCCTTAGAGAAAATAATATCGACAGAGTGTGCAAGGTACAACAGTGACTTTATGATATCCCTTTTCTGTCATCTAGAACATGGAACTAATCCAACGACTAAGTTATTCACCTACAGTTAAGACCCTGGATCTAATCCAACAGCAGCATTTATTCATATGTAGTCAGAATCCAGATCTAATCCAACACCTTCTTCATATTTGGATATTTTACTTAATATTGACTCTAATAGCAGACTGACAACTGCATTATATGATAAACATGATGACTTTGACTTTGCAATCGTCAACTTTCCTTTTCTATGTAGTAATGTACCACTATCACCTGCTTATGGTGTGTACGTCTCTCATTTGATTCGATACACAAGGAAATGCCATGCGTACGATGATTTTTTTTTTAAAGCGAGGCCAACTAGTAAGAAAAAAGTTGATGTTGCAGAGTTATAACAAATCTCGTTTAAAGTCTTCACTTTTGCAATTTCTACGGTCGCTATAATGACCTTGTTTGCGAATACA
The DNA here is from genome assembly GCA_903981925.1 of Ostrea lurida. NCBI lineage: Eukaryota > Metazoa > Mollusca > Bivalvia > Ostreida > Ostreidae > Ostrea > Ostrea lurida. Next base: position 9,642 of record CAJDSM010013185.1, on the reverse strand, counting down.
AATTATCACTAAGTCATAGTTTGACTGATTTGTTTCATACCCTTTGTTAGACTGTCATTTTCATACTAGATTTGACGACGGGTAACCCTGTTTACTTTGTTCGACTACAGGCTCAAGGCGGGTGTGACCGGTCAGCAGAGGATGCTTACTCCTCCATGGCACCTGATCCTGCCTTCGCCTGTTTTCGAAGGTCCGTGTTGCCCAACACTCGATTTGAATGTGTTTTTAGGGACTATGATTATGTTTATACTTTGTTACTTCGTCATTTTCTATCTTGGGGTACACATATATACCCCTGACATGAGTCTCGTTTTTGACAAGTCAAATATATCAATGGGATAAAATTTGCATCAATATGTTATATAAATAGGTTTAGACAATGTCACATGTCATTATAACAATGGACGGCAAATCCATGCGTTGGAATTTATCTTCAAATAAAATAATATTACATTTTCTCAATGATATAATTACAAGAACGTATTTTTTTTATTTTGACGTCATACGTATTACAATAACAACACGCACAAATATCATGGGCAGCAAGTATTCATGGACAAGTGACAATTTTCCTAATGAAATATAAGATTGGGTCTCAACAGAAAAAAATGGGTAGGAATGGTTTTAATACATTGTTACTTCGCCATTTCATATTTTCAAAAACATTGAATATATTACTGGGGCTCTTTTGATAATACCCAAAGGTACAGGATGAGAAACCCCTGGGATCAATACGTTATTTAGATGTAGATTGTACAACATTTGAGATTTGAATAAAGTAAAACAAAAATAATTTGGTATTGCATAATTCTGAATTTCAACCTCTTCAAGCAATTGTATTCAACAAAGTCAGGTTCTTCCTTAAGGACGTGCAATCGACCGTGTCTAGACTTAACAAATACAGATCAGTCCAAATCTTAACAATTCCCGAAGTAATTATTTTCGGCTTAACCTACGTCAAAGACACGCTATTGCATTCTTGAATTTGTATGCAAACACTTTTGCAGTTATGAGATTACATCTTTCAAAAAATAGCAATTCATTGTTTATATTCACATTTCAAAAGCATTTATAATGTATACTTTTTAAATATATTTTACAATTCCCGACTAATTCTTTGGGTAAGTAGCGATTAGCAAAAGAGCCAAAGAGAACAGCACATGTGATATCATTGTAAAAGAAAAGAGTGCAATTCTGAAGAAAATATTAATAACCCACCTCTTGAATGGATTGTCAACCTATATATCATCAACATCAAATTATTAACAAAGCTGTACAACCTGAACAATAATATTCAAGTCGGGTCATGTCCATCTATTATTGTAATCAGAGTACGTATAATTATAGCGGGGTCGGTCCACCATATCTTCATTTAGATAAATTGAGAGTACATTCACATAAAACAAATATTGAAAATTCGAACATTTGCATTAATGTTATTTTATTGTGTTTGGAAAGAAATTCTTACCACATTAGAGGTAATATCAACTCTATCAGGAATCGAATCAAGTGTTCATTTATATTATAATTTACAATTCTAGTTCGATTACAGCTGAAAACAACACAAATAACTACGATTTAAATTCAATTATTTTTTGATTCGGATATTTTGTAATCAAGTACATCAAAAAATTAACTTCTCTATACAATCTGAAATAAAAACGCTGACAGGGCGTTCTTTAAAACCCGTTATACCAGCACAAATATTTCTGACAACTGAATAAGTCAGTATGTATATGTACTTCGCGTCTGTGCTCAAAAATATCAGGTGGCACATATTGTTTTTGTCACAGCTAGAATATTATTTATAATTCACTAATTCCATGGTCATACGACTTATCAAGAAATATCTTTTTACAATTGGTGTACGAACATTAATTTTACAATGCGATTAGTTCTGCTTGCCAGTTAGTTAAATTATGAAACAAATCTATATTCTTGTGTTGAACATAAATAAGCAAAATAATCTCGGTTAACATGCTTTGATATGATAATAAAATGTTAAAATGGACTACATAATCAATCTAAACATATCTAAAATTATTGGAATTGGAGAATTATTGAATTTCCATCTGAAATTTCAATCCGAAAAAAAATATTGAAATAAGATAAAAAATAATTAATTTATGTTTCACATGTCTTCAGGAACATACACCCGCGATTTCCCACGTATTCCTAACGATGTATACAGTTCCCTTCATTTAATGATGGATTATTATATGCGCGCGAAGATTGATTTACATCAAAAAAAATTGTAAATGTATTATAAAATAACAGTTCAAACAGCTGATGCATTATATAAAAGACGATTCGTGGTTTTAACATCATTTTCAAAGTAGCGCTAGAGATGTATGCATTATACTATGTCTACTCGTATTCCTTCCCCAATGTTCCGATGCGTTGTCATCTCTCAATACTAGCATCTAAGAATACCTAAATCCAAAGAGTGTAGAATACGAGAAGGTAAGTCTATGTTTTAATCAATCTTTCACTTAAATAAATCACCTATCGCATCCTCTACATCAAGTCTGAAAATACAAACGCATTTTAATTGTGAAGTTTAAAAATTCAGAAAGGGTTATGCTGAACTCATTTTAATGAAGAAGCCTTTCATAAAAAGGTGAATATAACAAAAATTGATAAATCACGTGAGTCACAAACAATATATAATGAGAAATCAGACAGCTCTTAGCTTTTTTAACAAATTCTGCTTCGTAAGAATATAAAATAAATCTGCCTATAAGGGGGCACAATAAGTGACCATCGAAATGTCATCGGATTGTTGAAATACATGGCCTCCAAAGATTACATCAACATTATCTATAAGAAACCCAGACGCTCTATTAATATCTACTTCATAGCATTTGCTTCATATACCACTGTTTGCAATTGCTAAAGTGTTTTATTATTGGTCGTGTGTAATACAGTTTATATCAAGTTCAACTTCAAATACACAAAAGACGTATTTCTAATGCATTGTTTTTCCAAATTGTAATGTTTGGCAGTAATACAGTTTCAAATTTTAATCGTATACCCTGCCAATTTTTGAAAACCAGATGTGCATATCGACAAATTATGCCGCTTCATAATAACGATGACATAATGATTATATTTACAAACATCTATATTTGACAGCAGCTTCAGAGATAGGGAAGTAAAGGATATTACATGTAATTATTCATATACAATCATGGTAGAATAACAACTCAACTTTATTATAACCGCATGATTTCAAAATTTTTACATGTAGTAGCAACATTTCATCACCATCTGCATATAGTGTGTATGTTCTCTTTTTTTTTTCGATACGCAAACTTTGTTCTGCGTATGACCATGTTTCGAATCGAAGCAGGCTTTTCACAAAAAAAATTGTCACATGTGTTTTTAGAATTACGTTAAAAGCAGCACTTTGTGTCAATATTCATGATAACGATCCACATTGCCAATACAATATGCCATTGGATCAGTACAGTCTTGCATGATTCAAAGTAATTGTTTGGCCATTTTGAATATGTTGATTTGACTACGGATTACTTTTATGACAAACGGGGTGATTTCAGCTTCTCCTCGTCAACTTCCCATATTTATGTAGCAATATCATCATCACCTGCATATGGTGTGTATGTCTCTCAACTTATTCGATATGCAAAGCTTGTTCTTCGTATGATCAGTTTTTTGAATCGAGGCAAGCTACTTACAGACAATTGTTATTGCAGGGGTTTCAACAGTCACGTTTAAAGGTAGCATTTCGTAAATTCTATGGTCGTTATAACAATTTAGTTTACCAATATGACCTATCATTGAGTCAAATGCTGTCTGATGTGTTTCATAGCCATTGTTAATCCGTTTTCACACACTGATTTGACTACGGATTTCCGTTTACTGATCAAGACTATGGGCTACGGCGATGTGACCGGTCAACAGGGGATGCTTACTCCTCCTAGGCACCTGATCCCACCTCTGGTGTGTCCAGGGTCCGTGATTACCCAACTCTTGTTTTTTGTATTTATTTAGGACTGACGAGATTGATCACTGTTCGTTATCTTTGCCTTTACATTACTACATTATCTGAGAATAAATGGGTTCACGGTGGGTTTGACCGGTCGACAGTGGTCTAACTCCTCCTTGGTCAACTGATGTGTACACGGGTATTTGTTGCCCAACTTTACTTGTTATTCTAATTTTGGATTTGAGGGGTAGGAAGTAAAGAATATTACGAGATTGATCACTGTTCATTATCTTTGCTTTTTCAGGAAGTATCAGGTATTTTGCTACGTATATTACAATGAGAAATTGAAATTCTAATGTTTGTGCATCGTATGATTCATATTTTTGAAAAACAAATTTTCATCAACAATTCTTGAAACCTAAAAGTTATAATGTAAAGGACAATAAAACTAATTTCATAGAAATATATTTGCATGAAGGAGATACTCATACGTTTCAGAACTTCCATTTCCGTGATGTTATATGGAGTTATATTTCACAACAAATCGAAACAGTCAGAATTAATCACTGTGCGTTATTTTCACCTCTTCATATTAGTTGTGTGTGACAATCATCTTTTATTGCAACAACATTAATGAAAAAATAGTTATAATCACTCCTATAATTACAGAGGTATGAAAAGCGAAACTAACGAACAGTGACCATTCTTGTAGGTCACAAACTCAATACAAAACAAGAGTTGGGCAAAATGATTGTATAAAACGCATTAGCATTATATAATCAATGTAAAATTGACATAAATATCAACGGTTACAAAATATATAAAGGATATTTTATCTATATAACGCATTTTCTTATTATAATAGGAATTATGTTTGCACCTTTTCATGTTGTAGGCTTCTGGACGATGGTATGAGTACATGGACACGTTAAATGTCACAATTAGAGACAATACATTTACAGATTGTTTGGTCCTTTGTGATGAAAACAATCGAACAGTTCATATCCTTCATCGCTGGATTGCGTAAGATGTTTTCGTAATTTCTATAGATCATTTCTTTTATGTAAGCCAGGTAGAGGTTCCACGGTGTATGCGACATGTTGACAGATGGTTTCACTCTTCCCGGACATGTGATCTCAGAGGTCGGATGTCCAAAAGTCCGCGTATGCCAATATCTTCATTTTGCTAATTAGATGGGGGGTGGGGGTGGGGTTAAAATTGATAACTGTTCGTTATATTTCAGTACCATTCCCAAGTGATTTGGGTTAGAGNGATAACTGTTCGTTATATTTCAGTACCATTCTTTATCTTCATTCCCAAGTGATTTGGGTTAGAAAAAGTCCTCAATTCATGCTTATCATAAAAAGATTATTAAATCGGAAGATTCGTTGGATAAGATTGCAAAAACCAAGGTTCCGTGGTACGGTAAAATTCCTCACCAGCTCAAAGTCCGTTAGCGCCGAACATAGACTACCCTTGAACGGCAAATGATGACATCACCATATGAATTAAAGATTCCCAACGGGGTATTAAAAATTTACTACATACTTTTTACTTCATCAAGGTAATATTTGAAGATATATATATATCATTTGGAAACACCTGCAAAAAATTATACCGATATGAAATATTCATCAGGAAAAGGTGAAGTACTCTATGTTTCAAACTACGTGTTTGTATAGTGTTTAAAATCGTAACACATGGGTACTTTAAGATATCAACTCCTGCAGGAGATAGGGAACTATATGGTAGCGTGTCTCACTCATGACTTCACGTTTATGATGCGAATATTTTTACCACTGTGGTACATGTACCTTGACCAGTCGAGTCATGTATCATGGTGATTAATCGCATCTATTGAAGAGTATATATGGTCAGTTATTTGCGGTTCCTAAGATGAAGGTATCCAGTATTCAGGTATTCACATCTTCATTTACACTGACGCCATTGCGTTATTTTAGGTCCATAGAAGAGTGTCGTTCCAAAGCAGTAGTATTTCAACCCAAAACATCTGATTCACCGGAAGGCGTTCTCTACAAGATGACAACAAATGGTCCGTATGTTGCCATGGATATAATGTAAAACCTGATTTTTTTGAGCGACCTTTTATGTTGATGGCTGTAAGACTATTTTTATGAATCACAATAATAATGACGTAATTGTGCATTTGAACCCACTACTTTACTTGTCACAACATGCAAAATTTACAGCCTAACGAATTTGATCTATACTCCATTTTTGGAACTTACTCTTTCATTTTGAATTTTGACTTTTCAAGATACCGTTGGGAAATTGACAACTCTATACTTTGATCCTCATCCAACTGAGGGGATCTTTGTCATACATCGACAAACACATCATCTCCCTGATAGCTACTTTGTCACGACCCGCCAGAAGGATCCAAGCAACCTTGACGAAACTATCAAGCAGGTTCTAGTGGCTCTTCATCTAGATATCGGAAACTTCCAAATGAAATCAAAGGACTTTGGTAACACATATCCACATCTTTTTTCCCAACCTTTATGCTCTGTTGTGGAACGTTACGACGATTGATTACTATTCGTTTTCTTTGCCTCTACATTGCAGTGGTAAAATTAGAAATTCATATCAAAATTAAGGATTATCTCCCTCAGGCATAGCTCTGATCCTTCGAAGGTTTTGCCCCAATCTTTTGGCACTACATTGATCACTTTTATCAAGTTATGTTTCGGAATTCCAACATTTCGGTTTGAGCATCACTGAAGAGTCATAATTTGTCGAAATGCGCATCTGGTGCATAAAAATTGGTACCGTATATGATTATATGAAGCATTGAAATTTTGAGAAATATTTTCAAACTTTCCGTTTTATTGTAGGGTATGTTGGAAATGAGTGAAGAAAGAGGAATCAAATTGTAAAGAACAAATTAAATTTAGCTTCATTCTGTATACCGAAGCATTTACATTATAGATTAGGGTTTTTTTTATCCCAAAAATGATGACAATTGTCCCATTTCATCTAAATGTATGCTTATTGTGGTATTTTTTCATTTTTATTTTGAAGAGTGCTTAATATTGATGGCATATCCAATGAATGATTGATTGATCATTTATTGTTTTACTTCTACTCGAGAATATTTTAACCATATGGATACGTCACCAATGCCGGTGAAGGGCTGCAAAATATAAACCTGTACTCAGCATTCAGGTCCATTGAGCAGGGAGGGATAGTTATATCGTATCACACCTGCTGTGTCACAGGGCCTCGGTTTGTCCGGTCTCATCCGAAGGACCACCCCCATTCCATTTTTACCCGGACCCCATGGGTCCCCATTAAGTCGTCTCTTACAACAAGCAGTTGAGATAGTTAAATATCTATCGGCAAACAGTTGAAATTGGTAAGTACAAATCGAAGGGAGGATCCATCAGAAAAAGATAACGTGACACTGATTATTCTAATTTTGAATTATTAAGGTGATTGACAGTGTTAAAGAATGGTGTGTATTTATATTGAATTGTAGCAATGTGTATATGCAATGACTAAAGGGAGTCGAATCAACTTTCACACAGACAGATAATGTAAAGGCAAAGATAACGAACAGTGATCAATTTCGTAAGTCCTAAATATAATACAAAACAAGAGTTGGGCAATCACGGACCCTGGACACACAGAGGTGGGATCAGGTGCCTAGAGGAGTAAGCATCCCCTGTTGACCGGTCACACCCGCCGTGAGCCCATAGTCTTGATCAGGTAAACGGAACAGTCGCGTAGTCAAATCAGGTGTGTAAAAACGGCTTAACAATGGTATGAACACATCAGACAGCATTTGACTCAATTATAGGTCATATTGGTAAACTAAATTGTTATAACGACCATATAATTTACGAAATGCTGCCTTTAAACGTGACTGTTGAAACCCCTGCAACAACAACTTGTCTGTAAGTAGCTTGCCTCGATTCAAAAACTGATTATACGCAGAACAAGCTCTTGCGTATCGAATAAGTTGAGAGACATACACACCATATGCAGGTGATGATGGAATATTGCACAACAATATGGGAGTTGAACGATGGAGAAGCTGAAATCGCCCCGTTTGTCATAAAGTTGCGTAGTTAGTTCGCCGTTAATGTCAATGTTCATAAAATATCCAAGTACGAAGCAGACATGGAAGACTCTGTGGTGTCCTTTATTTCTAGTTCGTTGGATATATTGAATCGACATATAAATGGAAATCATTGTTATTGATAGATAAAACATCGTCAATATATCGAAATGTTGAATTAAAGGCCACCGCTAATATTTCTTCTTTCGTGTAGAAGCTTTTGAATGAATCTTGCCTCATAGAATAATAAAAATAGGTCAGCTAATAGAGGAGCACAATTAGTGCCCATTGGAATTCCAACAGACTGTTGGAAGACCTGATGCCGAAAACTACAAAGATATTGTCAGTGAGGAACTCCAGCATTGCTTTAATATCAACTTCAGATACTTGTGTGTAGAATCTGTGTGGAGTTTAAAGAAATATTTTTTGAATGGCTAATCACTAGATAAGAATATTTCCTTTTTCCATTTTTATTAAAGAAGCAATTGTCTATAATGTTACAAAGCCTTGCCTTTAATTTATCGTGCGGATGGTAGTGTAAAGTGTTGAAATTCATATGTTTTGATGTTGTTGATATGTGAAAGGTTCTGGATTTCAAATTCACTAGAAGTTCTTTAGAGTTTTTAAGAATCCACATTTGATGTACACCACTCTCAGAAAACGTATATCATGATTCTGAAATGCCACCCTCTCTATAATTAGCATCAAGAAGTGAAAACAATTAAACGTTAAGGATGTGCGCTGAAAAGTAAACGGTCTAGTTTGAAATGAAAAAGAAATAAATTAGCGCCAATCGGTACAACTGCAAATTATTTTCAATGTTCGCACGAAGGTTGCACGCCTTTTCCCACTTGTCAATGACTTAAGTACATATTTGATTTACATTGTTATAAATCGTATACGCTTCAGACTTTTTCAAAAAATAAAAACGAGAAATGACCAATATGATATGTTTAAAGTTAGGACTCAAAACATATGTACATGTATTAAACATAGTCTCTCTTTTAGAAAATGAAAACAACAATAATAAATCACAAATAATAAATCACAAGTCTATTTGGTCCATCTTCACCTTAAACATACCCCATCCATTGTTTGTTAGCATCAATGTGTATCTCATCAATCTATTTTCTGTCGAAATGTGTAGTGATTTCTTCTTCGACAAACGCTCGGCTTATAGAATCACGTGTGTTTCGGATATGACCTTAAAAACGGAAGTCACAGCAGGCGTTGACACGTTAAAGAAATTCCACAGCTACGGATCTAAGTACTAAGCATGGGTCTGGATTTGTTGCACTTTAACTACAATTGGTTGCAAGACCATAAATTATCTAAAGTCCAACTCTTAATCCTAGCTAAGTTTTGAAACATTTTCAAAAAAAAAATTGAAAATTTCAGTATTATCTTTGCATTTGTTTTATTTTTAAAGCCAAAATGTATTTCAAAACACTTTGTTTGAGAAATATAAGATATAAGTGATGCAATTATAATATGAATACATGGTATCGGGGCCTGGCGACGTCTCGGTAAGGGTAAGCAATTCTCGATAAGACGTAAAACACGTTTGCCTTATTGTGTTTATTGTGTCGGAGGTCCGTGTTGCCCTACACTC
>CAJDSM010013184.1:28744-40817 GCA_903981925.1 Ostrea lurida | reverse complement strand
CAGCTGATCCACATGATATACACACATACTTACATCAGTGGCGATCAGAATTTTCCTTCTACATGGATACTGAAGGATGGTTACTAGAACTACTGTACACCAGCTGCTCCTCCTGGGGAACCTAGGTGTGCAAGATACAATCAAATTGTGTCAGTAATTTCATACCCCAACAAGAAAATTCTGAAATGCAGTCTGTATTGTGAAACACATGTCAGTTACATCTGTAAATTTAAAGTTTATCATATGCTGTTTCATCCCAAAAATTGATTGATACATAATTGGGTATTTGAATGATATTAAGAAGTAGTTTTATGGCATTCATATCCAGGATATTATTGCAAATAGACATTGTTTCTATGTTTCCACTTTCATAAAACATCTTCCTCTTGATTGTAAGACCACTCTGTCCCACCCAGCAGTCAAAGTTTCCACTAAAATGCAACCTATACAGAAGAGCTCTTATCTCAAAACCAGCGTATTTCCATGGGCAAGTCTTGTTGTGAAAATGTTTTAACCAGAACTATACCAGAATATTTAGATTAAGCAAATCAATATACACCGAGAGGCCATACATAGCCAACAAAAAGATCTAATTAGAAGTCTCATTAGCCCCCTGCAGACATTACAAGTTAAAATAACTAAGGAAAAATACACAGAAATTATGAATACTGACATTGAAACATGTCTAGATAATTTTTAGTATCACTGTACTTCGTTCTTACGTCCTCATTTGTTATACAGTGGTGTATTGTTGAAGCTTTTATCTTAATATTTTGGACTGTTCCACATTAAATCATATAACTGTCATAAGATACAGTAAAACTACGTTGCTGAGTTCATCAAAACTGCAATTTCACGAATGAAGTTCACTTCATAATTCAAGTTTAGTTTATAAAGTGAAAAACTTATCACTTACACACTATTTTACCCTTTTTTGCAAAAAAAAAAATCTTGATGTCACTTTCGTGTGTTTATTTACATTCGGAACACCTAACATTCAAAATTATCTATGCAACGTAACATTATCAGGGCAAGCATTGTTTTACAGTAGATCTAGAAATCTGCGTATAACCCAGAATAGCACAGAATTTTATTCATTGAATGAATAACAAGTTATATGATAAGAACATATAACTTGGTGGTAAGTCTTCCAGGGAAGATATGTGTCGCCTGCCTTACTTCTTTTCTTTGAAAAATAACTCTCATTATTAAAATGTGACAGAAATTTGTCTATTTTAAAAATATCTAAGTTGCGTCAAGCAGGAAATTAACATGGCGGCAGATTGGAAACTGTGGTTACCACGATACAGTTCTCCATACTGATGCTCTGTGCCAAATATCAGGAAGTTGGCCTGTTGGTTCCTGAAAAAGTGCAGGGATTTTTTACCATTTGAATCCAGGGCCAGGGCCATCATATTTTGGAAAAATAGCGACATTTTGGTTGAAATTGGGAAATTTATTTCAACTAAATTATTAAGAAAAACAAACAATCATTAAACATAACAATTATGTAAGTGGCTTAGCAGATGGTAAATCTATATCACAATCTCATTGTGATTGGCATTAATTTAAAGAAGCTTACATTTTCCTGTCTTTGGAAGAAAAAAAAAGGTCACCAAATCTTTTGCAAATAATTGGCACTGAGGTTGAATGGTCCCCCATGAGATATCCACTGATGATGATGTTAGTCCTGGTGGGCTTGGTCCAGAAATTTCAATATGCAATGTATCCCTATTTCCAGATTCAAAACCGACAATAAAAAAAAAACTAAAAAAAACAAAAAAACCAACAATGAATGTGGGGCTGAAGAAAGAGTGGGTTGGTATTCATGAACTTGAATCTGCCTTTGAGCGTTTCCGTGCTCATTATCACACTCCAGGCCTTAGATTAAACTCATAAAAGAACAGGTAAAGGTCTTCCACGCTCCAACTTGATTTTGGAAAAGTTTTTCGTTGTTGGTTCAACTTCAATCTCCACCTCGTTTAGTGCCGCTTCAGCAACCGTAATGCCTTTATCAGTCTCTACATCATCTTTTGATCGTTGGAAATATTATTGAAAAGGCTGACAGTCTTGCTATCTGCCAATTTAATTTTTTAAAAGATAGAAAACTTCTGATTTTTGGCTCCATGTTGTGCATGTATTTTTTGTATAACGATACCGACTTTAAATTGGCAGTTCATTTTAACATATGGCAATACCGAATAATTTGCTCTACATAGTTAATGAACTGCTGTCTGCATTTTTTCCCTGTTCCTTTTCCTTTAATTATTCAGTAATATTTTCAAACAAATAAGGGATTTTTTTTCTATTGGTAGAAATTTTTATTTTATTCATCATTTGGGAAATTTTAGTTGTTATTTTGGGGGCAGCTATGTGTGTATATCATGTGATCAACCACTGATGTAAGTATGTCAGCCACTGATGTATTATGTATATCATGTGATCAGCGGATGATGGAAATGTGTTTTTATATCGTGTAGAGGAATGTTGTGATCAGCCACTGATGTAAGTATGGTTATGGATTGAAACGAATTGAAGATCTTGATTTGGCAGTAAAGTTTTGCTTCCTCGACCTCTAAAATCTTCAGCCTCAGGCGTTGGGTGGTGATGTTCGGTAATTGCACTCCCCTGTTAGTGTAGTAAGATATAGTTTAAAACCAGTCAATTGAAATACTATTCTAGACTCCTGTTCACATCTTGTTCTTCCGAGGATTTATTGTAGTTTTATGAACATTGAGGCATCATGAATGTCTCGTGTGTTTTGTTGTTTTTTTTCCCACTTTAAATACACATAGATCATCGGTCACTTCATATTTTGCAGGACACCAAGAAAGACTCCTGGAATGGAAAATCAAGTACTCAGGTTGTAATTTTTTTTCTTTTATTTTTATACCCCTGCTCCAAAGGAGTGGGGTATACTTTTACCCCATCCGAAACAACTATTTTCAGCACATTTTTCTCAGCAATTACATATGATATCACAATCACTTACTATTTTGTTATATTACTTCATCTAGGGGTTCCATACTGTGCTCGCCGAATTCAGACCTTTTGCTTGTCAACTTCTTGTTATACTGACTTGCTCATATTTTCCTTAGATCGGGGATAACCACAGTGAGCAGTAGCTCATAGATTCTTGGTTTAGGAACACATATTTATAACTTTTAAATTTCACATTTTTGAATTTTCTCAAGGAATACAAGCAAAATTCAACCAAATTTGGCATACAGTATCTTTAGGTATGGGGATTCAAGTTCATCAAATGAAGGGCCATATCTTTTTCATGGCGAGAAAATAAAAAAAAAATAGGGTAGTATTTGTAAAAATTATTTACTCAAAAAACTACTGAACCTTGAAATGTGAAACTTGTATAATATCTTCCACTTGCATGTATTTAAAGAAAATATCCATTTGTTGATATTGTTTCCTAGGTAACTGATTTCAGTGTGAATTGTAATTACAATACATGCAATTGTTGTAATTTTGACCTATTTCTGTTATTTTTCTACTGATTACAATTCAACTGACAAAGCAGTCTATTAATTTTTATACTTCAAAAAATTTCTTGGTCTGTGAAGTCTTCATTGAGCAATATTTGTATGTGAAGTTGAAAACATGCAGATATACAAATTTTTCAGTGCTCGAAAAGTTCCAAAACATACAGACCCCCTTCATAATTTGCGACATGCCACAGAAACAGAAGCTGGGATATTTGTGCCAATGTACTGCAAGGATAAGGTTTATTGTGGGATTGAAGAATTTTCCTTTGAAGAATTGCGTGCACTGAAATGGAAAGCTAAAAAACGCAGAGAGCAGGATAGAGCTATTGCAGGTTTTCTTCAAATTTTCCAAGCAGTAATGTTGTCATTGATTGATTTGATGTAATTCATGTACAGCAAAGATATATAGCATTTGAAAGATGAATTTGGAGATGATATGTTCTGTTTGATGAATGCTGTGGTATAGACTGATTAATCACTGATCTTTAGCCCAGCAAGACGAGTTGTTGAGGAAGCAGGATCTGCTGCGACGACAGATGTCCGAGTTCCAGCTTCAGAGGGAACAGTTTGAGAGAGAACAGCATTTCATGCTCTCTATGCTGCAGGAAAAAATGAGCGAGAGAGAAAGACGATCTGAGGCATTTAGGTAACTGACTCGTGCAAAATTCAAAGGCTCATTTACACAGCAAGTCCAAAAATACATGTGTAAGACATGAACATCTTGGACTTGTTGGTTGGTACAAGATCTGTTCCCCATGTCCGACACACGTTTCCAAAGTCTTTGACTTATCAGTGTTAACACAGCAAGTTTTGACGTTCATGTTGGAGCTTGTACATTCTAAACTTGCTGTGTAAACGGGCCTTGATTGTAAACAGCTAAGTAAGGGATTTGTACAGCCGTTTCTGTGCATTATTACTGTACACAGACAGATAAGTGACCAATACAACAGTTTGTGAGCAGTTTTAACCATACTCAGTCACAGCATTGTATCGGACCTGTTCAGATGATTTACTGAAGTGATTTTCATTCCTTTTATAATGTATGCCGTAAAGGTAAAGTTTGTGAGTCTGACATTGAAATGCATGAGCTCTATTATTAGAACCACATTGTTCGACACAGTATCTTTAATTTTTTTCAGCTTGAAACTTTTATATTTTACCCCACAAAACGAATTGGGGGGGGGGGGGGGGGGGGGGGGGGTATATATGTTTCACCCCTGTTGTCCGAAAATATTGTTGTCCACAACTCCTTCCAAAACAACCGCAGGATGTTAAATGAAAAACTTTATGAGATTACATAATGGGAGGTTGTGATATTGTCAGGGAATTTTATCCTGGGACTATTTATGTAGAAAATTTGAATGTTTGACTTGGGCCATTTTCACCAACATGTGCTTTCCAGTAGTGTTGTCCACAACTCTTCTAAAACGGACTAGCAGTATTTTAATGGAAACTTAGTGGGTTTAAGATTTAATTGATGGAAGAATGTGCATATTGTTAAGGAAATTTCATCTTTGGACAACTTACATATTGTAAGAAATTTATCTTGGACCAGCTTACTTAGAAAATATGAATGTTTGGACTTGCACTTTTCACCAACATATTGCCTCTAAGAATGTGCTGTCTGCCAAACTCCTGCACAATGTAGTTGGGTTTATATATTGTATAACAAACTTGTGTGGTTTAATATTGAGAGATCTTTTTGTTCATTATATATTGTAAATTAACATTGAACAGCTATTGGTTGATTGATTTTAGAAGATGTTGCTAAAGGCAAAAAGTGATTCAAACAAGGCATGTTCCTCTTGAATTTTTGCCACGTACAACTGCCGACACAAAAAGACCAGCTAGAGAGAGACATTGAGCAACGTAATGGCAGCAGCTGGAACAAGCCGTTCCTCTCAGCAGTCTCTGTCACCTGGACCAGGATGTAAACAAAGCTGTGGTATCTTGATATAGACTCGGCTATGTGGATAGCGGAGGGGAGACCTCGGGGGATTCAAGCTCTTGGGTAAAAAGGCGGTCATTCCACCCTTACATGAGACATGGAACTCAAACCGCAAAATGTCAACAATCTGCCAGGTATGGTAGTCTTTCTAAATGAAAATGCTTGGCATCAGGAACAGTATTAGAGTTAAATTAACTTTTGACCCTTCAACTATAATGAATTGAAATAGTTATGCCTTTAGAAGTTATTAACACAAATCCAGAAATTATTGAAACAATTTATTATAAGTACATGTATATAGTGAATGGTAAACATTTTAATAGGGTAGAGTCACGAGAAAATTTTAATTTCTCAATTAATCTATGCATAAAATGTGTACATACGTCATTTCAGTGGGTCATTGATATTTGTTGATAATCAATAAATGAATTTAATAAACTCTAATTTATAACTCCTATAACTTATTGGACTCTATATTAATTTGTGTGTGTGTGTTGTTAGTAGTAGAAACATCGTGTGATATGTGAGTAGGGTCTATAAGAGATAATTACCAATAGAACCCACTCAGAAAATTTGTCATTGTGACGTAGTCTGATTTGATTGAAAACAAATTCAGACTATAAACAATCAGATAATTTATTTTAATACATTAACTAAAAATAATTTACAAGTATGTTCTTGGTTGTGAAATTCGTATGTGGGCGGAGTGTTGTTGTTTAATGCTTTCTGTATTATTTTAATTTTAAATGTGACCAAAATGTTTGATTAATTGAAATCATAGTAGTTTAAAGAGTTATTGAAGGAATAAACACTATTAAATGTATTGGTGTTGATTTTTCTCTTTACAGAATTTCAATATTTTCACACCCAATAATCAGTCACTGAATAATTCATGCGGTTCTTCTGGACGACGGACGGGACCGACACCAGACCAGAACAAACGGGTGAGGCAGGCTCGGAAGTTTACCTTTAGATCCTGAAGTACAGCAGGAAAATTAAACTTAGAAAAAATGGATGGGGTGAAAAAAATGTTTGATGATGTTGCGCGTAAATGGATTTAGCCTGCTCTATGCTGTATTCAGCCTTACATTTTGCTTTGCCATTCTTATTATTAAATAGCGAAGGTGATAATAATAATGATTGATTTATATAGCGCTTTATATACCTAAGTACTCAAGCGCTTTACAATGCATTTATTACCCCAGCAGACCTTAACAATCCAGAACCTTCTCAGTGCAACGCTGCCGTTAAGGCGCTAGAACACTAACATTCTGACAAGATCTTTCACTGTCTATAGCCAGGTACCCCCTTTTACACTTGGGTGGAGTGAGGAAATTCATGTAAAGTGCCTTTCCCCAAGGACACAACGTCGATCCTGCCACCGGCCAGGATCGAACTCAAGATCTCTCGATCAAGAGTCCGACGACCCTAACCACTAGGCCACCGACGCCACAATTGTACATAGACTGCAATTATTGCAACCATATGATTATTTAGATAGAGTGCATGTACATTAAATCATAGATTTGAAATTGTGAATATGGATTATGTTCTGAAACCATGAAAATAACCATGAGAGAATGTAGAACTGTATACAGTATTTTGATGTTTATTATTTTGATTTCAGTCGTTTACAGCCCCTTCACCCACTGTGAACACCCAGGAAGCTTTGAACATTGTAATGGGGATGTTTAACGCATCGCTGGACATTGATAAAAATCTGGGTTGGGATAACGGTGGACAAGAAAACGTGTCCATACCTCCAGAAATCGGTGAGAGAAAGTTCATATGCAAAATTTCTAAATGTGTCCTTACCTCCAGAAATAGGTGAGAGAACGTTCATACACAAAATTTCTAAATGTGTCCTTACCTCCAGAAATAGGTGAGAGAACGTTCATACACAAAATTTCTAAATGTGTCCTTACCTCCAGAAATAGGTGAGAGAACGTTCATACACAAAATTTCTAAATGTGTCCTTACCTCCAGAAATAGGTGAGAGAACGTTCATACACAAAATTTCTAAATGTGTCCTTACCTCCAGAAATAGGTGAGAGAACGTTCATACACAAAATTTCTAAATGTGTCCTTACCTCCAGAAATAGGTGAGAGAACGTTCATACACAAAATTTCTAAATGTGTCCTTGCCTCCAGAAATAGGTGAGAGAAAGGTCATACACAAAATTCTAATTGTGTGCTATCTGTCAAATGTGAATACCTTTTCAAAATTGTATTTCGGCATTTGTTATTTGATGGGTTTTGTTTGATGCTGGATTTGTACTTTTGAGATTACACCTTCTGTCTGTTGATAGATGTGGTGTTCTTAAAGAAATGTTGTGTTTATAGAGGCACCAGTGGCAGCTAGTGTACCCTTCACAGTATTTGATGAGAACTCTCAGGCAGGAAAGTCAGATAATCAGAGAGTACCCTTCACAGTATTTGACGAGAACTCTCGGGCAGGAAAGTCAGATAATCAGAGAGCACCCTTCACGGTATTCGATGAGAACTCTCGGGCAGGAAAGTCAGACAATCAGAGAGCACCCTTCACGGTATTCGATGAGAACCTACAGTTGGGCAATCAGAGAGGAGCGATTCACGAGAACCTAAAAGAAACTCGGATACCTTACTCAAATCAAAACAAGTATGTGCAATACTGTACACCATCAGTTGTGATTAAAACTGTTTATGGAGCAACAAATAACCACCAATAAATTTTATTTCACAAACCAAAATAAATTCATTTTGTTATTAAAATGATGGCTTTGATCAATATGGAATTTTTTTTATGATTTCTCAAATAGTAAAATTCATTGATGATTCTGTTCCACTGTTTCGTGGAATTTCGGTATTTTAAATCCAGGGAACGGATATTCACAAGTGATTTCCTATGTTTTGATGTTCTTCTAGGTTTACAGCAATCTGTTTTTGGCAGCTTTTCTTAGTATTTCTAGTTGGGTCCTAAGGTCAAGTTCATCATAGGACTTCAGAAAAATCTTGTAGACACTACAGGCCACATTTTTTGCTTAATTTATTTAATACTTGATATAGATAGGAAAAATCTTATTGATTTTTTTGGTGAAAGTCAATACAGTACTAAATTTATTGATTGCCTACAATGAGGAGATGTCCTGGTGTATTGAACAAGTTTATTTCAAAATACAGCCCTAGTGGTCAGGAGAATGGAATTCCCATGCAGGTTTTGGGACAAAGACCCAAGAAGAAGGAAAGATCAATGGGGACCAGACAGAGTGACTTGTTTGTAAGAAAATTCTATTTTTTTTATATATTTTTTGTTGTTGAGAGAGAGAGAGAGAATAGATCCTTATTCATGTTTATAGCCATGAAGTATGAGCGAGTGCACTCTTGAGTTTTTCTCACTGTAGTTAAAGTAAATACTCTAATTTATATCAAAATATAAAGTATGCTTGCTTCCTAATGACATTGATTTATATTCCTAGCACTTGCAGTATAACCATAAAGTGCACCTGTTTATAATCTGGAAAGCCAATGGAATCAAAATTCTATTTCTTTAAAAGTGTGTTTGTAACTATGCAATAGAGCTGCATCTATTCACAAACTTTTTGATTTGTTTTCATTTCTGTTTCATAAACCAAAGAAAGCATTTTATGAGGTGTTAAATTAGGGTTAAAGAACAATGTTGAATTAAGAGTATGTTAATTTCAGTGTATTGTTTCAAACATCTGTTTGCTCAATTTAGTGTTGTTCGTCGGGAGAGCTTCATTAATGTTTTGCATGCACAGGAGATGGAGAGTAAGATGGAGGGAATCGAATCGCAGGGAGGCTATGGATTGGAGGATTACACCATCGCTCCGGTGGGCTCCCATCAAAGCTTTACCGCCATGGCAAGATGTGCCTCCACACCCTTTAATGAAAACCATGAGGCCTTGCCCCAAATCCCAAACATGTCCACCATACAAGCAGAGAAAACGGCCAACAACACACCTTTACTGCCGATCCTGTCCAGTACGGCAGGGAGTCAGGCAACTAATAGCTTTTTCCCTGATCAGCAAAATCTAAGGTACATGTTTGTGTGTATAGGTGTACATGAGAATCTGCTTTTTATGCCCCCGGAATCTTCGATTCGGGGAAATATAGTTTTTGGTCTGTTTGTTTGTCCACAAAAAACTTTAACATTGGCCATAACTTTTGAATGGCAAGTGATGGGACTTTCATATTACACATGTGTGCTCCTTATGACAAGCCCTTTTTTACTGGTGCCAAGATTTTCGACACCTTGACCTAAGTTTGACCTACTTTTCAAAAACTTTAACATTGGCCATATCTTTTGAATGGCAAGTGATGGGACTTTCATATTTCACATGTGTTTTCCTCATGACAAGCCCTTTCGTCTGGTACCAACATTTTTGACCTCCTGACCTTGAAGTTTGACCTACTTTTCAAAAACTTAAACATTGGCCTTAACTTTTGAATGGTAAGTGATAGATTTTTCATATTTCACGTGCATAATCCTTTTGGCAAGCCCCTTTCACTGGCATGTGGAATCCGGGGGCATTAGTGTTTCACAAACACATCTTGTTATTAGCTTACCTGAGCTGAAAGCTCAAGTGAACTTTTCTGATCACCTGTTCATCATCCATCTGTCCGTAAACTTGTCACATTTTCAACTTCCTCTCCAGAACCACTGGGCCAATTTCAACCAAACTTGCAGAAAAATGCAAAAATAGGTAGGGGTCAATTAGATATCTTCTGAAGAACCACTGGGCCAGAAAAGCAGAAATTTGACCACCAGTGAAACTTCCTAACCTAGTAGAGCTTCAAGGTTTTATCAAATAACAACTACACACCGACACCCCCCCCCCCCATCTGTTTAAATAACTAGGTTCCGTATAATTTTTAATGTTATTCACTAGTTTTGGAGGATATATATTCAACTTTAACATATGACCTACCTATCAATCGTCCCAAATATCTTAAGTGTTCAAGATTGGTTGGGATGGTGTATTAAAGCTAACCATCATGTATGTCGTTCATCACACCTCGTGGTAAGGAATTTGCCATTTTAAAGTCCATCTTCCCGATGAAATGGCTATTAATTTGTCCAACAAGACATTCCGAACAGTTTAAGCGCAGGTGCAATACACAATCATTTAGCATTGTAAACAGACACTCGGATCGCGCGTACCTGTCGCATACAATGAAACGCGTAGGGGAGTTAGCCGGGATTCCCGATTGTGTAACACAGGCAATGGCTGCTATATCTTTCCCCGATTTCTGATTGCTTGGCCGCGAAAGAAATGGCGTCGGGATTTTAAAAATTCAGGTTGGAAATGCGGTATGTTGTTATCGTAAATCGAGGGAAGCATTAAGGCCAAATAAAATTAATCATCTGGTTCTCAGAGACCGCGCCACCCTATAAAATTTTGGCCGCTGGGTTGTTTTTATTAGCTTTCCATAAAAAATTGCTGGCGCGGCGATCGATCATAAATATCGCAAGAGTTATCCCGAAAAATGTAAGAGTTATCTCTCTGACGCTACTTTACTCTGAATGAGTAGTTTGGAGGCTCAAGAGTACCCCTCATCAATATTGTATTTTCTTGGTATCACGCCGTTATTGCTTGAAGGAAACTCATGTTGTTTAGTATTTCTCATAAAGGGGTGCAATTTAAATATGATGATTTTCATTATTCTTATTAATGCGAGGAAATTCCAGGCTCAACACTATGTTTAAATACCGCTTTCAATGCTGTGATGGTTTTCATCACGATTTAATGAATAACAATTTAAAATTTATGGACCTGGTTTTATTAATACAATGAAATAGTCGTATAATTGGGAAAGATAATTTAGACATTAAATGAATGTCAAAGGAGTAGTTTTTCTTATTCATCACTTTTAGGTGGGGAATCAGCAGTATTTAAATTGATTGTTGTAGGGTCACGCCTTACCAATGAAGGTAATTATATACTCAAACAAACATTTATTCATAGTCCACCAATTTTATTTTACTAGTCATTTACACATACAAGTGATGCCCTTGAAATTACATTTTGTAATCATGTTGAATTATTTCAGGTTTTATATCGTTTGATTTAAAAACAAAAATTAAAATCCCTACCCTTGCTCTTTGGGAAATAAAAACAAAAAATAAAAACCCTACCTACCTACCCACTTTTTCAAAATCAATTTCCCGAGAACCAGACAATTTATTTTATGTGGCCTAAAATACAAAATCGGTAATTGTGGGGATTTTTGCTTTCCCGATCAGGAGAGCGGGAATCGTGCTTAAAATCGGGAAAATCCCGCCAGAATCGGGGAAAGTTAGCACATATGGTGGTATTTTAAAATTGTTACTTCGTTACATTTCATGTAAGAAATATTTCATTCTATAAGAAACATATATCACATATTGTTTCATGAGAGAAGAGTTTTGTTCTATGTGAGACACATGCAAGAAGCATGTATCTGGTGTATTCATACATCTCGGTGTCTGTAATATATCAGGAAGTTTGATTTGATACAAGTCTTATTAATTGTGTACATGTTTGAACAAGCAGAGGTAAAATTTTCGAAATCTTACCTTTGTCCATGTCATACATGTACTTGTATTTATATTGCTACTTATTATGTTGCAGTATTTATATTGATA
>CAJDSM010013184.1:10616-28719 GCA_903981925.1 Ostrea lurida | reverse complement strand
AAGTCAATCTAATATAAATACTGCAACAATAATAAGTATCAATATAAATATGGCAACATAACAAGTATCAATATAAATAGTTGCAAATTAAACAAGTATCAATATAATACTGCAACAATAATAAGTGCAAATAAATAAGTATGTATACAAGGAACAAAGGTAAGATTCGAAATTTTACTATTGCTTTGTTCAAACATGTACACATTATAAGACTTGTATCAAAATAAACTTCTATATATTACAGATCACCGAGACTGTATGCGAATACACCAGATACATGCTCTTGCATGTGTTCTACATTAGAACAAAACTCTTCTCTCATAAACAATATGTATATATGTTTCTTTAGACATAATTCTACGAAACATGTACTAACGAACTCAAACTAAATTTTAAAATACCCCATATGTGCTTAACTTTCCCCGAATATCTGGCGGGATTTTCCCGATTTAGCACGATTCCGCTCTCACTGATCAGGGAAAAGCAATAATCCCACATTACCAAGATATGGTAAAATTTAGAGAACACTAAATAATTGTCTGGTTCTCGGGAAAATATGAATTTTGAAAAAGTGGGTAGGTAGGATAAGGGTTTTTATTTTTTGTTTTTATTTCCCCCAAAGAGCAGGGTAGGGATTTTAATTTTTGTTTTTAAATCAATGACGATAATACAGATCACATATCAACCATGATTACAAAATGTAATTTCAAGGATAAACTTGTATGTGTAAATGACTAGATACAAAATAAAAATTGGTGGACTATGAAATAAATGTTTGTTGAGATATATAATTACATTCATTGGTAAGGGTGACCCACAACATCAATTTAAATACTGCCTGATTCCCCACCTAAGTGATGAATAAGAAAATACTCCTTTGACATTCATTTATTGTCTAAATGATTTTCCCAATTATACGAGTATTTCATTGTATTAATAAACCAGGTCCATAAATTTAAAATTGTTATTCATAAATCGTGATGACCATCATCAGCATTGAAAGCGGTAATTTTAAACATAATGTTGAGCTGGAAATTTCTCTGGCATTAATAAGAATAATGAAAAGTATCATATTTAAATTGCACCCCTTTATGAGAAATACTAAACAACATGAGTTTCCTTCAAGATAGGCATAAAGAAAATCAATATTTGATGAGGTACTCTTGAGCTCCAAACTACCTCATTTCAGGTAAAGTGCGTCCAGAGAGATAACTCTTACATTTTTTCGGGATAACTCTTGCATATTTATGGATCGATGCGCGCAGCATTTTTTATGGAAAGCTAATAAAAACAACGCCAGCGGCCAAAATTTTATAGGGGGCGCGGTCCTCTGCAGAACCAGATGATTAATTTTATTTGGCCTTAATCTTCCCTCGATTTACGATAAACAACATACCGATTTTCCAACCTGAAATTTTTAAAATCCAACGCCATTTCTTTGCGGCCAAGCCAATCAGAAATCGGGGAAAATAAGCAGCCATTGCTGTTTACACAATCGGGAATCGCCGGCTAACTCCCCTACGCTTTCATTGTTGCGAGGTACGCGCGGAGTCCGAGTGTCTGTTTAACAATGCAAATGATTGTGTATTGCACCTGGCTTAAACTGTGTCGGAATGTTTGTTGGAAATTAATTAGATTTCATCGGGAAGATGGACTTTAAAATGGCCAAATTCCTGTAACAGGTGTGATGAACGACAACATGATGGTTAGCTTTAATACACCATCCCAACCAATTTGAACACTTAAGGATATTTGGGACGATTGATAGGTAGTCCATATGTTAAAGTTGAATATATATCCTCCAAAAACTAGTGAATACATTAAAACATTATAGGACCTAAGTTATTTAAACAGATGGGGGGGGGGGGGCGGGGGGGGGGGGGGGGGGGGGGGGGGGGGGGGGGGGGGGGGGGGAGGGGGGGGGGGGTGGGGGGGGGGGGGGGGGGGGGGGGGGGGGGTGGGGGGGGGGGGGGGGGGGGGGGGGGGGGGGGTGTGTGTGTGTTGTTATTCTGTAAAACCTTGAATCTCTACTATGTTAGGAAGGTTTCACTGTAAATTTCTGCTTTTTCCTGGCCCAGTGGTTTCTTCAGAAATACTAATTGAACCCCTACCTATTTTGCATGTTTCTGCAAGTTTGGTTGAAATTGGGCCCAGTGGTTCTGGAGGGAAGTTGAAAATGTGAACAAGTTTAACGGACAGATGGATGAATGAACAGGTGGATTCAGAAAAGTTCACTTGAAGCTTTCCAGCTAGGTAAGCCTAATTACCCAAGATGTGTTTGTGAAACACTAATCGCCCCCGATTCACATGCCAGTGAACAGGGGGCTTGCCAAAAGGATTATGCACGTGAAATATGAAAGATCTATCACTTACCAAGTTCAAAAGTTAAGCCAATGTTTTAAGTTTTTTGAAAAAGTAGTCAAACCTTCAAGGTCAGGATGGTCAAAAATGTTGGTACAGACGAAAGGGCATGTCATCAAGGAAAACACATGTGCAAATATGAATGTCCCATCACTTGCCATTCAAAAGATATGGCCAATGTTAAAGTGTTTTGAAAAAGTAGGTCCAACTAGGTCAAGGTGTCGAAAATCTTGGGCACAAATAAAAAAGGGCTTGTCCTACAGGAAGCAAACATCTGTAATATGAAGTCCATCACTTGCCATTCAAAAAGTTATTGGCCAATGGTTAAAGTTTTTGTGGATCAAGACCAAACAGACCAAAAAACTTATTTCCCCGAGATCGAAAGATTCCGGGGGCATAAAAAAGCAGATTCTCATGGTACACCTAATACACACACCATGTACCTTATGATTTTGCTGATCAGGGAAAAGCTATTAGTTGTGACTCCCTGCCGTACTCGGACAGGATCGGCAAGTAAAGGTGGTGTTGTGCCTTGTTCTCTGCTTGTTGGTGGACCATGTTTGGGCTTGGGGCCAGGGCCTCAATGGTTTTCAATTAAAAAGGGTGTGGAGGCACAGTCTTGGCCCATGGCGGTATAAGCTTTGATGGGAGCCCACCGAGCGAGTGGTGTATATCCTCGCAAATCCATAGCCTCCCTGCGAATTCGATCTCCTCCATCTTACTCTCCAATCTCCTGTTGCATGCATGAAACTTAATGAAGCTCTCCGATGAACAACACTAAATTGAGCCAACAGATGTTGAAACAATACACTGAAATTAACATCCTCTTTAATATTTCAACATTGTTTCTTTAACCCTAATTTAACACCATAATAAAAATGCTTTCTTTGGTTTTGAAACAGAAATGAAATACACAATCAAAAGTTTGTGAGTGACTGCAGCTCTATTGCAAGTAGTTACAAACATCACTTGTTAAGAAATAGAAGTTTTGATTCCTATTGGCTTTCCAGATTATAAACAGTGTGCATGCTTTATGGTTATACTGCAAGTCTAGGAATACTAATCAATGTCATTAGGAAGCAAGCATACTGTTATACTTTTGATTATAAATTAGAGTATTTACTTTAACTACAGTGAGAAAAAGCTCAAGGAATGCATCTCGCCTCAGTTACTTCAGATGGCTATAAACATGATGATCTATTCCTCTCTCTCTCTCTCTCAACAAAAAAATATTATTAAAAAAATAGAATTTTCTTACAAACAAGTCAGCTCTGTCTGGGTCCCCATTGATACTTTCTTCCTTCCTTGGGTCTTTGTCCAAAAACCTGCATGGGAATTCCATTCTCCTGACCACGAGGTGCTGTATTTTGAAAATAAACTGTTCACTTACACCAGGACAGTTCCTCATTGTAGGCAAATCCAATATAATTTAGTACTGGTATTGACTTCAACCAAAAGAATCATAAGCATTTTCCTATCTATATCTCAAGTATTAATTAATAAGCAAAAATGTGGCTTAGTGTCTGACAAGATTTTTTTCTGAAGTCCTATGAGAACTTGACCTTAGACCCAACTAGAAATAACTAAGAAAGCTGCCAAATAACAGAATTTGCTGTAAACCTAGAAGAACATAAAACAAAGATAGGAAAATCACTTGTGAATATCCGTTCCCTGGATTTAAATGACAACGAAATGTCCACGAACAGTGGAACAGAAATCCATCAATGAATTTTACTGAATTGAAGAAATCATAAAAAAAAATTCATTGTGATCAAAACAAATCATTTTAATTAATACAAGAATGAATTTTCTTTTTGGTTTTGTGAATATAAAATTTATTGGTGGTTTATTTGTTGCTGCCTAATACAGTTTTATATCCTACAACTGATGGTGTACAAGTATTGCACAATGATTTGTTTCATTTGAGTAAGGTATCCGATGTTTCTTTTAGGTTCTTCGTGAATCCTCCTCTCTGATTTGCCGTCAATCTGTAGTCGGTTCTCATTCGAATAGCTCGTTGAAGGGTGCTCTCGTATTTGTCTGATCTTTCCTGCCCGATGAGTTCTCATCGGATATACCGTGAAGGGTGCTCTCTGATTATCTGACTTTCCTTTCCTTGAGAGTTCTCATTCAAAGTACCGTGAATGGGTACACTTAGCTGCACTGGTCCTCTATATAATCATCAATCATTTCTTTAATGATCACCCCCTTATCTTATCAGACAGACAGATGGTGGTAATCTCAAAAAGTACATAATCTCGCATCAAACATAAACCCATCAATAAACAAATCGCCAGAATACATTTTGAAAAGGTATCTTCAATTTGACTCAGATAGGCACACAAGTAGAATTTTGTGTATTGACCTTTTTCCTCTCACCTATTTCTGGAGGCATGACACTTTTAGAAATTTTTTGTGCTACTGAACCTGTTCTCTCACTACTATTTCTGGATGTTAAGGACAGCATTTATGAATTTTGTGTATGCTTTCTCTCACCTATTTTCTGGAGGCAAGGACACATTTAGAAATTTTGTTGTACTGAACTTTCTCTCACCTATTTCTATGAGGTAAGGACAACATTTAGAAATTTTGCGTATTGAAACTCTCTCACTATTTCTAGAAGTATAGGACAGCATTTTGAAAATTTGCGTATGACTTTCTCTCACCCTATTGTCTGGAGGTAAGAACACATTAAAAATTTTGTCGTCATGAACTTTCTCTTCATACCTATTTTTCTGGAGGTAAGGACACATTAGAAATTTTGCTATGAAATCTTTCTCTCATCGATTCTGGGGTATTGACATGCGTTTTCTTGTCCACTCGTTATCCCAATCCGCAGATTTTTCAATGTCCCAGCGATGCGTTACAACTCCCAAGATTACAATGTTCAAAGCTTCCTGGGTGTTCAACAGTGTGGTGAAGGGGCTGTAAAACGACTTGAAATCAAAAATAATAGAACATCAAGAATACTGTACTACAAGTTCTAACATTCTCTCATGGTTATTTTCATGTTTCAAGAAGACATAATCCATCACGAATTTCAAAAATCATATGATTTAATGTACATGCAACTCTATCCTAAATAATCATATGGGTTGCAATATTATTGCAATTCTAATGTACAATTGTGGCGTCGGTGGCCTTAGTGGTTAGGTCGTCTCGGACACTCTTGATTCCTGAGAGATCTTGAGTTCGAATCCTGGCCCGTGGCAGGATCGCCGTTGTGTCCTTTGGGAAAGGCCTTTACATGATTCCTCACGTCACCCAAGTGTAAAAAGGGGTTCTGGCTATAGATCAGTGAAGAGATCTTGTCAGAATGTTAGTGTGTTCTAAGCGCCTTAACGGCAGCGTTGCACTGAGAGGTTCTGGATTGTTAAGTCTGCTGGGGTAATAATGCATTGTAAAGCGCTTGAGTACTTAGGTAGTATAAAGCGCCTATATAAATCCATCATTATTGCATTATCACCTTCGGCTATTTAATCATAAGAAATGGCAAAGCGAAAATGTAAGGGCTGTAAATACATGCATGAGAGCAGCTAAATCCATTTACTGCGCAACATCATCAGACATTTTTTTTCACCACCCATTCATTTTTTCTAAGTTTAATTTCCTGCTGTACTTCAGGATCTAAAGGTAAACTTCCGAGCCTGCCTCACCGTTTGTCTGGTCTGGTG
Source organism: Ostrea lurida (assembly GCA_903981925.1). NCBI lineage: Eukaryota > Metazoa > Mollusca > Bivalvia > Ostreida > Ostreidae > Ostrea > Ostrea lurida. Next base: position 22,684 of record CAJDSM010013184.1, on the reverse strand, counting down.
TCGGTCCCTGCCGTCGTCCAAAGAACCGCATGACATTATTCATGACATGATTATTGGGTGTGAAAATAATTGAAGTTCTGTCAAGAGAAAATCAACACCAATACAATTTAATAGTGTTTTTCCTTCAATAACTGCTTTAAACTACTTGATTTCAATTATCGAAACTTTTGGTCACATTCAAATTTAAAAAATAATAAGAAAAGCATTAAACAACAACACTAAATTTGCTCTGACTCTACTATTTAAATGTACCATTCAGCTTTATATACATGTTACTTATAAATAAATTGTTTTCAATATTCTGGATTTGTGTTAATAACTTCTAAAGGCATAACTTATTCAAGTTCAAGAATTATAGTTGAGGGTCAAAAGTTCAATTTATCTCTTGATTACTGTTCCTTGATCAAGCATTTCATATTTAGAGCTACTACATTACCGTGCAGATTGTTGACATTGTTGCTGTTGAGTGATCCAGTCTTCATGTAAGGGTGATGACCGCCTTTTACCCAGAGCTTGAATTCGCCCGAGGTCCTCCCTCCGTTCCAATAAGCCGAGTCTATATTCAGATTACCACAGCTTGCTGTACAGTCCTGTCCAGGTGAAGAGACTGTTGAGAGGACACGTTGTTTCCAGCTGGCGCCATTCGTTTTGCTCAATGTCTCTCTCTAGCTGGTCTTTTTGTGTCTGCAGTTGTACCCTGGCTATAAAATTTAAGGGGAACTAATGCTGTTTGAACACTTTTTGGCCTTTTAGCAACATCCTCTAAAAATCAATCCCATATATGCTGTTCAATGGGTAATTCTTACAATTATATAATGAACAAAAAGATTTCTCATATTAAATCCACAAGTTTTTTCTACGTTGACATATATAACCCAACTACATTGTCAGGAGGTTTTGCGGACAGCACTTCTTAGAGGCATATGTTGGTGAAGTAAATGGCCTAAATCCAAACATTCATTTTCTAACGTAAGTTGTCCAAGATGGATGAAATTTTCGTACAATATTGCACAATCCACCATTATTTTAATCTAAACGCCAATAAAAGTTCATTAAATCTGCAAGCGTTTTAAGAAGATTGTGACAAATCGCACTGAAGCACATGTGTCGGTGAAAACGCGCCAAGTCCAAACGTTCATTGAACTTCTCATAAATTGTCCGAGATAAAATTCCTGACATATGCCAATGCTCCAATTCATGTATTCTAAGACACCCTAAGTTTTCATTAAAAATCCTGCACGTCATTCTAGGAGCATTTATGGACAATGTCATTGGAGGCATCTATGTTGGTGGAAAAATGCCCCAAGTCCAAGCGTTCAAAAAATTTTCTACATAAACTAGTCAAAGATAAATTTCCTGACATATGCAGCATTTTATTATGTAATCTATAACTCCATAAAGTTTCATTAACAATCCTGCGAGTCGTTTTTGGAACCAACAGTTATTCGGCACATGACAGTGTGAAACCTATAACCCCCCCCCAACAGCTTCGTGTAGCAGGAGGGGGGGGGGGGGGGGGGGGGTGTAATATACAAAGTTTCATGCTGAACAATCATTAAAGATAATGTGTGAACAATGCAAATTCTAAATAATAGAGCCATGCATTTTCAAGTGTCGGCCTCAACAAATCAATTAGCGGCATAGTAGTAATATAGGAATGAAAAATCACTTCAGGTGAAATCCATCTGAAAGGTCCGATACAATGCTTCGTGATGAGTATGGGTTAATAACTCGCTCACGATAATTGTTGTATTGGTCGACTTATCTGTCTGTGTAACAGTTATAATGCACAAGAAACGGTGTTACACAATTGCCTTATTAAGCTGTTTTACAATTTCAGGCCCCGTTTACAGACAGAGCAAGTTTAGAAACGTGCAAGCTCTGAATCATTGCACGCAAATACTTGCGTGTGTAACAACGATAAGTCAAAGCCTTTGGAACGTTGTCGGACATGGGGAACAGATCTGTGTACCAACCACAAGTCCAAGATGTTCGAATGTTCTTCACACATGTATTTTGGACTTGCTGTGTAAATGGGGCCCTTTGAATTTTGGCACGAGTCAGTTACCTAATGCTCCAGATTGTCTTTCTCTTCCTCGGCTCATTTTTTTCCTGCAGCATAGAGAGCAATGAAATGCTGTTTCTCTTCAATCAGAGATCTGTTCCCTTGAAGCTGAATCGCACATCCTGTCAGTCGCAGCAAGATCCGTGCCTCCTCAACAACTCGTCTTGCTGGCTATAAGATCAGTGATTATCCAGTCTATCCCACAGCATTCATCAAACAGAAATATCATCTCCAATTCAAATCTTTCAAATAGCTATAATATCTTTTGCTGTACAATGAATTACATCAACATCATCATGACAACTATACTGCTGGAAAATTTGAAAGAAAACCTGCATAGCTCTATCCTGCTCTCTCTTTTTTAGCTTTTTCATTAAGTGCACGCACATTCTTCACATAAGGAAAATTCTTTCAATCCACAATAAACTTGAATCCTTGAGTACATTTGCACAAATACCAGCTTCTGTTCTGTGGCATGTCGCAAATTAATGAAGGGGGGTCTGGTAATTGTTTTGCGAATCTTTTCGAGCACCTGAAAAATTTTGTATATCTGCATGTTTTTCAACTTCAACATATCAAATATTGCTCAATGAATAATTCAAACAGATCCAAGAAGATTTTTTGAAGTATATAAAATTAATAGCTGGCTGTTGTCAGTTGAATTGTAATAAGTAGAGAAAAATAACAGAAATAGGTCAAAATTTACAGACAATTGCATGTATTGTAATTATGACAATTCACTACTGAAGATAGTTACCTAGGAACAATATCAACAACATGGAATATTTTCTTTAAATACAATGCAAGTGAAGATATATACAAGTTTCATCAACATTCTTCAAGGTGTCAGTAGTTTTTTGAGAAAATAATTTTTACAAACTACCCTATTTTTTTTTTATTTTCTCGCCTGAGAAGATATGCCCTTCATTTGGATGAACTTGAAATCCCCATATCTAAAGATACTGTGCCAAATTTGGTTGAATTTTGCTTGTATTCCTTGTAGAAAATCAAAATGTGAAATTTAAAAGTTATAATATTGTTCCTAACCAAGAATCTTATGAGTACTACTGCTTTTTTTTCAACTGTGGTTATCGCCCGATCTAAGGAGAATATGAGGCAGTCAGTATACAAGACCGTTGAACAAGCAAAGGTCTGAAGTTCGGCGAGCACAGTAGGAAACGCCTAGATGAAGTAATAGTACAAAAAAATAAGTAAGTGATTGTGCTATCATATTAATTGCTGAGAAAAATGTGCTGAATAATACTTTGTTTCGGGATGGGGTAAAAGTAATACCACTCCTTGGAGAGGGGTATAAAAATAAAAGAAAAAAATTACAAACCTGAGTACTTGGATTTTCCCATTCCAGGAGTCTTCTTGTGTCCTGACAAAAATAGAAGTGACCGATGTATCTATGTGTATTTAAGTGAGTGGGGAAAAAAACAACAAAACACACGCACATTCATTAGATGCCTCATGTTCATGAAAAACTACAAATAAATCCTCGGAAGAAACAAAGATGTGAAGCAGGGTCTAGATAGTATTCTCAACTTGACTGGTTTTAAACTATAATCTTACTAAACACTAACAGGGAGTGCAATTACGTATCGCCGAAGCCACGCCGCACGATCAAAAGGTAGATAATGCTCCCGCCGACGCTCCGACATCATCAATTATTTCAACTGGTGAGGAATGGAACCAACGACTCAACTCGCTGACCGTCGCCCGCGATTTTGCTGCCATAAACGGACACCTTGAGACAACAAGCAACGTGCAAATGCCTCTATAGCAAAAGCTCTTAACTGGTGCAAACCTTGAAGATTTTCTTAAACAAATGATATTTTGATTAGGGCTACATGTATAGTCCAGAAATACTTGGAACAAACGGGGGTATAATGCGCTATCAACCGACATGTATTATTTTGATGGGTGGTGGTTTTTGCATTTTTTATTCTAATTTTTTTAGGTCATTGTTGGGTTTTAAAGACATATATATTTTTAAATAGGGTGCAGGTAGGTATTAAGTTTATTAAATTAAATATTTTGCCATGTTATAGAAATTTGAATTGTGATAATATAATGTTTATCCTGCTGCGGTTGTTTGGTAAATGCTTTCGAAAGGTCGGCAACGTTTTCGATTTGAATATGCCAGATAGTGTCCCTATATTTTGGATATTCTTGTGGTAGCGAGGATTTGTTTGAAGTTTTAAGTACCTTGGCTACTACCGTGGAAACCAACCACGACCTAAAAAAAAAAGATTGAAATTACGACCGACCCATCAAAATAAAATTCCGGTTGATCAATATCGCATTAACTCGTTTGGGTTATTTCTGGAATAGCCCTAATAAAATATCATTTTTGAATGGGAAAGGGGGGGGGGGATTATGTTGCAGCCCTATCATGGAGGGAAGTAATGAAGAGTCTGACCCCAGCAGTCAATCTCACCATCACACCCAGCACAGTACCTCCCACCCACAACACAACGCCTCCCACCCCCAACACAGCACCTCCCACACCCAGCACAATGCCTTCCACCCCCAACACAACACCTCCCACCCCCAGAGGGCAAACGATGATGTATCGGAACCAGATCCTCCCACTCATGCCCTGAATCCAGGGCCTACCGGCGAAGAGAACAACCTAAACCAGTCCTCCCACATTATAGACATGTCAACCTACCATCCTCCTGAGGATGTACCAGACCTGGCCAACCAATCGGTGTACATCGACACCGCTGATCCGTTTGATACAGACACAGTTCAACACATTCTGGAGCGGCTTCCCACTCCAATCAAAATCCACCCCAGCTACCACGAGGTGCCCAGGCAGATTCAGAGTATCATCTGTGGACTTAACATCACACTAGGTCAGAGGAATTTTTATGTGAGCGAATTGAACTCTGTAATGTACATTTATCAGTTGAATAATCCTTCCTTTATCTACAGTTTTATTAGAAACTGAAGTGGTGAATTAGTTTCCCCTTTGTCAATCTGTCCTACTTGGTTTTGCACTTTTCTAGATGATGCTTTGATTTAGGAAGCTGAAATTTAGTATTTGATTTACTACTGTATGTTTGCAGATCAAGCTTAGTTTCATCACCATTTAGTGGTTTTTATGCCCCCGGAATCTTCAATTTGGGGGGGGCATATAGTTTTCTGTTTGTCCGTTTGTCTGCAAAAAACTTAACAATGGCCATAACTTTGAATGGGGCAAGTGATAAGGACTTTTATATTTACAACATGTGTCCATGACAAGCCTTCTACTGGTACCAAATTTTGGACTCCTGCCTTGACCTTAGTTTGACCTACTTTTCAAAACTTTAACATTGGCCATAACTTTGAATGGCAAGTGATGGGGACTTTCATATTACCACATGGGTTCCTTATGAACTACCAAAATTTTTGACCTCCTGACCTTGAAATTTGACCCTCTTTTCAAAAACTTTAACATTGGCTCATAACTATTTTGGAATGTGGCCAAAATGGTGTGGACTGGTTCATATTGGCACATGTTGTGTTCCTTTATGTATCCATAGACCCTTTCGACTGTACCAGTAAAATTTTTTTGAACCTCCTGACTTACTGAAGTTTGGAACGCTACTTTTCAAAAACTTTAACATTGGTCCATGATCACTTGTTGAAGATGCGTAAGTGAACTGTATAGATTTCGGTCATATTACTTTACACTGCATAATAAATTCATTTTTGGCCAAGCTCACCTTTCTGGTCAGTGGGTGGAGATCGCGGGGCCATCAAGCTCGTTATCACAAACACTCACTTCTTTGTTATGCGATATTGGTAGTGAAGCTTTGTGCTGAATATAGAGGTTCCAAGCTTCGTTCTTCACGCACTTTCTTATGCCCTCCCTGTATCGATGAATTGATAGTGGGGAGCATATTTGTTTTTGTCATTCTTAATCTGGAACTTTTAGCCTTGGCTAATACTTATATGAAGTGGTAAGATTCAGAATATGGCTTTCTAAGATAATTCACATTGGTATCGTATCCATAATTATGCGGAGAACCTTTTCCGTGGGTATCCACAATAAAATTTTGACCTCTCTTCACCTGTGAAAGTTTGACGCTACATTCTCAATAAATCTTTAAGCCAGTGTACTTAAGACTTTTGAAATCGGGAAAGTTACTAGGGCTTTGGATATGGTTTCAACAATTAGTTTTCTGATGATCAGAGAACCTTCTACTACACATAAGGTAAGCTTTTCTCTTGGAGAAGATTCCAGACTCATGAGATTTGTAACGATTTTCGCACAGATATGTTTGATGACTTTTGAGAATGGGCTGTTGTACTGCGAATAAGATCAGATGATATATTGTGGTGAGAAAATACCAGGAAAGGTCTTAACGATAGCGGGTGAAGTTTCACACAACGAAGTGACAGTGGCGTTGGTCTATCTGGTCTCTCTTCGTACATTCTGATCTTGGAGGTTCAACCAATCTTATGAACTACATGACACACTTAGTCCACTTGATTATTATTCCTTGGTGGCATGAATTGATTTTCTGAGAGAATCTTTTTGATTTCAGAAAGCGGTTCTTTGAAGGCATCTTTTGGTATTTAGAAAGCTTGAATAATCTTAATTCAGGTTTGCTCTGGCATTGCTTTCGTAAACAAAATGAAGAGAGAATATCACTGCATTAGGTTGTAGCACTACATGATGATTTTATATTAATAGCTGTTATGCTGTACACTCAAACCCTTGGTCAAGTACAAAACTAGACATAGAAAATTCAAATAACCCTAACTAGACTCAAGTTGGACTGTCGTCGTACATAGAATTCATACATATGCTATCATATAATGTATTTATATGTTCATACATTATAATTTACAGCGATGGAAGTACGGAAATGGACAAGGAACAGAGTCGAACACGGATTCCGGAAGCCTTTGCTAAGGTGTACAGTGCCCACCTGCAGAAAATCATTTCTTAGTTAACAATCAGACTATTTGCAGCTCGTGATGACGGCCTGGGAGTTTAAAGTGATTCAGATGAGTGTCAAACACTTGTCACACTTAATGTGTAACTTAACCAGACACTGATATAGGTTTTAGGTGGTCTAACTATTACCCTGTCTTTCAATCCCTATTGACGCACGCCTGGTGTGCATATGTAAATTTAAATAGATGAAGAAACACATATTTGTTTAAAGGACAATATCCCATGTTTTCAAAGTATGTCAATTTTATGCATCTTTTGTCTTCCTATATTTGTATAATAATTAAATCTGATAGGTATTAAGTTTGCCAAATGTTGCGATAATTAGCCACAATAAGCTTGAAATCTAAGCGAACCCCCGAATTCAAAAGTCTTTAATTTAGCTAGGTAGTCACGTGTGTTAGCACTTTATTGCAGGAAAATTGTTCTCTGAACTTATTAGACATCTCTCGCGGTAACTATTCACATGAACATGGCATGCACACATCTCTCTAGGTATTTTTGACTAGCGCTTTTTGTAGGAATATTTAGCATAAAGTCACCTGCATTAAATTAGTCCATATAGGGCACATGTCTTTTATATAAGCACTAATTCCCAAAATACATGTATTTAGGCTATGATTCATCAGGTGATACACGATTCTTTAAACTTGACTAATCTCATTACCATTTTAAATAATTGAACTTGAGTATACTAAAAATTTTGCTTGTTTATTCTGGGTGGGGGGGGGGTGGTCTTTAACATTTCGAGGAGGTAAGATTATTAATTTTCTTAAATTGGTGTGGTTTACTCGTAAGGACGTATTTTTGTTTGATCGTTCGAAGAAATCCATCCATGATAGTAGTTCGTCAGATGTGTCTTACATACTGAAATATTTTTGTGTTGTTAAAGGTTATGATGTGATTTTAATCATTCTATGTGAGACGCCTTTATGTTCATACTCATTTTGATTATGTATTTCAAATTCAGAAGCTCAGCAATGTGTCGGGGAATTTACATCTGTACAGAATCACACGAATATAGATTATCTGAAGTTATAAAGGAAAATGTAAATGTGGTAAGTTCCTGTAAAATGAGAAAATAAACAACGAAAAATCACGCGTGTAATTTGGTGAGCCTGACACTCAATTGACTAACAGCCCTTCGAAGATGATAGATTTAGGGAGGAGTTCAGAGTCACACAGTAGTTCATAATTCTCATAAATATTTGTCTTTGACTGATCTTTCGATAAGCGGTTTTTTGATAGGTAAGTAAGTTAAATAGATAACTTAAAGTAAGTAACAAGACCATGAAAAATTGAAAATTATCTGGTTCTTGGGACAGGTTTTTCCACAATATGTGATAATATTTGATGGAGGGAAGGAGCCAATTAAAGCTTACAACAGGAATCTTCTGCTTACAAAATAAATAATGGACATAAAAACACTTCATCTGTCACCAAAATGTAAATGATTGTGCATTTCCTAGAGATTAGAAGTAGTTAGAATTTTAAAAATGTTTTAACTGAATATCAGAACCCATACCCTCCTCCAGGTTCGCTGCATGATCAGTTTCTTTCATTAGCTCAAGATTGGAAGTTTTCCTCACTTCTCTATGCATATATATATGAGCAATGCGTTTGATTTAAAAAAAAGTTTTTCATTTTTGATACTCAGGTGACCATTTAAAGGCCCATTGAACTTCATTATTTGTAATTGGTATTTCAGCTACATGATGTAATGTGTGTTCGTTAATCTTCTGGGTTTCCAGCGCCATGCTTATGTTATGTCAGTTGATAAGAGGTTATTTCTACACGGATTGCCAGCTGTCTGATGACTGTTTACTGCACGACACGGTCATTGCTGGTTAGTACTGTTGTAAATTACAACACAACGGCTTAGTATATAGTGTTACGAATTTACTGTTGTAAATTACACACAACGGTGATATATATAGTGTAGAATTTTACGTGGAACCAGCGTCGCGATGTTGAGGCCTACTGCTGCTGAATCTTCAGCAATTATCCATTTTCTCTTGATTACGAGGGTTGTTCCGTAAAGTTCTGTGGACAACCTTGATAAAAACTGTCAAAACATTTTGATAAGTATATGGAAACTGCCAATTTTGTTAAATCCCATGTTTCATTTTATCAATATGCAATTTCATTTACAAACAAAGCATATTTATTATAATTCTATCAAATACAAAAAGCCACAAAACTCATACCCGGAGCACTAAAATGAAAATCCTTGACGTTATCCAAGTCAAACCTAGAGACAGTTAACCATTTCGCAACGTTAGTCACCGTAACTCAACACGTACATATTTATACCCCCGCAAACAAAGTTTGGGGGGTATATAGCGAATCACTCTGTCTGTCGTCTGTCTTGTGCAGATTCGTGTCCGGGCATTAACTTCTTTGTTTACTTTGAGGTAGGCATACCATATTTGTGTGACATGGGTGTATCACTATTTTGAGACGATGTGTCCATATATGAATGCCTCTGTATGGACCTGACTTTTTCACGCTCAAGGTTCAAAATTATCAGTTTTTTAACATGAATTCGTGTCCGGCCATAACTTCTTTTGTTCTTTGCCATAGGAACCTGTATGGCACAGTATGCATCACCAATGAGACGATGTGTCATGTACTCAGTTTGTCTGTCCGTCTTGTCTGTCTGTGCAGATTCGTGGTCCGGAGGCCCTAATTCTTGTTTCTTGTAAGTAGGCGTACCATTACTTGGCACATGGGGTGTATCACTATGAGACGATGTGTCGGTATATTGATGACCTCTTGTATGACCTTGACTTTGACCTCAAGGTCAAAATTATCAGTTTTTTAATTTGAATTCCGTGTCCGGACCATAACTTCTTATGTTCTTTTCCATTGCATTCCTGTATTTATTACCCCACGCAACGAGTTGCGGAGGGTATAATGTTTTTTGACCCGTCTGCAGTTCCGTCAGTCCTTGTTTTATTTGTTCAGCGCAACTCCTGAAACGCTCAAACAGAATTTTCGTGAAACTTTGTAGTTTATGAAGAGAAAACATACCAAATGTTTAGAGTGCAAAATATATGCAAAGGGAATTCTGATTCAATTTTTTTTCGGGGAATTATAGCCCCTTTGAACTTAGAAATTTGGCCACATTTAAATATTTACTAAAATTTGGAAACAGGGTTTGTCAGCAACGCAACTCCTCTGAAAAAACCAGCTGAACAGATTATCGTGAACTTTGTCAGTGATTGAGAACAATACTGTGTAAGATGACGCAAATATACACAGGAAATTCCAAGAAATTCAATTTTTTGGGGGGATTAATGCCCCTTTTTGTACTTAGAAAAATTTAAGGCCACAATTAAATATTACTATTGAAACAGTTTGTCAGCGCGATCCTTATTGAAAAAACCGAATGAACAGATATAAATCTGAAATTTGTAGTGATGAAGACATTCTTGATAGAATAAAGATGCGCAAATATTATCACAGGAATAATAATAACAGAAATATCAATATTTTTCGGGGAAAAATTAGCCCTTATTGAACTTAGAAATTTGGCCACAAATATAAATTATTACTATTGAAACGTTGTCAGCGCAACTCAAAATCTGAACCGCTCAACAGAGATTAATCGTGACTTTGTAGTGATGAAGAACATACTGATAGAATAGAATGTGGCATATACACAGGAAATTCTGATCATTTTTAATTTCGAGGGAATTATAAAAGCCCCTTTTTACTTCTTCACCAATTAAACACTGAATGAGAAGAAGGAATAAAATTATGTATGATAATATCATTGAAAAAGATCTCTTACTTTATTTAGAAAAAAAATTCCTACAATATCAATAGTAATTAATTATGTGTAATAACCATTAATATAACTGATATTCAATTATGATTTTCTAACAAATTGATGCCCAAAAACTACATTTCAAGCAATGTGGGAGCGTAGGATGGTATGTTGAGCTTGCTCACTTTTACTTCATTGGCACAATAAGGATGCCATTCAACACATGAACGAAATGTGCCATGTACTCTGTTTGTCTGTACCGTCTTGAAAAATGTGGTTGATTTGTGTCTAGGCCATAACATAATCTTATGTTCTTTGAACATTGACATACCATTTATAAGCAATAATGGATTGTACAATATAATGAGGGTGTATTGCATAAAAATTACATGGCATACCTAACAAATAATTAAATGACCTTTGACCATATGACCTTGACTTTTGACCTCGAGATACAAATATAAGTTCTCTAACATGGATTAATTTGGCAATAAGATGAGCTGAATATCACCATTTGAAAAGATGTATGATAATGTCAACTAATTACATTTCATATTTCTGTATAACCTTCAACCTTGATTTAAAACAAGGTCAAACTTTATAAGTTTTTTTTAAACATGCAAAATTTTAGTCCGGGCCATATTTTCTTTGTTCAAGCTTCAGTGACTCAAGTGGTAAAGATATGTGGGTAGGCGGGGGGTATAACCCTTGGTGAGTTTTACTCACAAGTATTTCTTAGTTTAATATTGTTAAACCAGTCAAAAAATGTGCCGTAAACTGTTTCTGGTTTCATAACGTTATTCATATATAGATAACATAGGAAAAAATCAATAACTGCTAATCTTTGAAAATTTCCACATTTCCCTGTAATTAATAACAAAAAAACGAACTATTAATCGTCGAATTTCATTGTCAAGCACGTACACGGAATTTCAATTATAATTCGCAGCACTGCAATTCTAACGGAAAAAGATGGTCTTCCTTCACGACATGAAGATCATACAACAGGAATTGTTCCTTCAACATCCAAAATCTTCTATATCAATATGAACACAAATGAACGGCCCACAAATTAACAGTTTTCCACGTACTGTTTACGGAAATCATTTGGTCTCAGAATAAGCTGTAAATTTTACCATAATAACTTATCAAAAAATTATTATCGCTGCCCCTGCTCCACCTTTTTCCGAAAACGTCATTTTTTCGAACAATGACGAAACTGTTTTTTTTGATTATCAGAATACTTTAACGTTCAAATTTAAAATGCAGGTTTGATA
>CAJDSM010013184.1:65-10233 GCA_903981925.1 Ostrea lurida | reverse complement strand
AGCCTTCTTTGGAGAGATCCAGACCTCTGAGATTTGTAACCGATTTTCACAGAATTTGATGACTGTTGAAAGGGTGTACTGCAATGTGTGATATTTGTGGTGAGAATCCAGAAATTTAACGGATGCTGATTCACACAGAAGGTGACAGTGGGTTGTCTATTGGTCTCTTTCGTCTTCTGACTGGGGTCCCATTCAGACTACAGCACCTTGTCACTTGATTTTATCCTGGTGGCATAATTGATTTTGAGAGAATCTTTTTGATTTAGAAAGCTGGTCTTGAGCATCTTTTGTATTTAGAAAGCTGAGTAAAATTAGGTTGCTGTCAGCTTTGTAAACAAAATGGAAGAGGAAATCACTGATTGGTTGTGCCACAGATGATTTAATTTAATAGCTGTTATGCTGTACACCAAAACCCTTGGTCAATCAAACTGACATAGAAATTCAAATAACCCTAACTGTAAGTGATGTCTGTATAAATTCATACATGTACATAAATGTATTTTATATGTCATATATATTTACAGGGATGGACATGTACGAAATCAAGGAAAAAATTGGTACAGGAGCTTTTGCTAAGGTGTACAGTGCCACCTGCAGATCATTCTGTAACACAGACATATTTGACTTTGATGAGCGCCTGGATTTAAATGATCATGAGTCAACACTTGTCGCACTTAAGGTACAACCAACTGATAAATTTGGTGGTCTAACTATTACCGTCTTCATCCTATTGAGCACCCTGGGTGCATAGTAAATTAAATAGGATGAAAACACATATTTGTTAAAGGACATATCCCATGTTTTCAAAGTATGTCAACTTTTATGCATTTTGTCTTCCTTATTTGTATAATAATTAATTCTGATAGTTAGTTTGCCTAAATGTTGCGATAATTAGCCACAATACAGCTTGAAATCTAAGCCCCGATTTCAAAAAGTCTTTTTAATTAGCTAGGTAGTCACGTGGTACCACATTGCAATTGGAATTAAATCTCTCATGAATAATAAGTGATCAACAGTAAAACATGGATGCACACACATTTAGTATTTACTAGCCCGTTTTTGTGGAATATTGATAAGTATGCAAATTAACTAGTCCTTAGGGCACATGCTCTTTATAAAGCACTATCCCAAATCCATGATTTAGGCCTAGATCATCAGGTGATCAATTCTTTCAAACCTTGACTAATCTCAGTTACCATTTAAATAATTGAACTTGAGTATAAAAATTTGCTTGTTATTTGGGGGGGGGGGGGTGGCTTTAATTTCGAGGAGGTAAGATTATTAATTTTAAATGGTGGTTTATGTAGAGTATTTTGTTTGATGTGAAAATCCTCCTTATAGTGTTCGTCAGAGGTTAACAGTCTGTTTTGTGTGTGTTTTAAAGTTTGTGATTTAATCAATCATTGACCTTTGTTCTATCATTTTGATATGTATTTCAGGTTCAGAAGCCAGCCAATGTGTGGGAATTTTACATCTGTACAGAAATACAGAAAAGATTACAGAAGTTAAAAGAAAATGTAAATGTGGTAAGTTCCTGTAAAATGAGAAAATAAACAACGAAAAATCACCGCGTGTAATTATGAGCCGACATCCAATGACTAAAGCCCTTAAGATGATAGATTTAGGAGGAGTTCAGAGTCAGAGTTCAATCTCAGTATTGTTCATCCAGCGGTTTTGATAGGTAGTAATAAGATAACTTAAAGTAGTACAAGACCATGAAAATTAATTATCTGGTTCTTGGGACCAGTTTTCCAACAATATGTGATAATATTTGATGAGGGAAGGAAGCCATTAAAGCTTACAACAGGAATGCTTCTGCTTACAAATAATAATGGACATAAAACACTTCATCTGTCACCAAAATTGTAAATGATTGTGCATTTCTAGAATTAGAAGTAGTTAGAATTTAAAAATGTTATTAACTGAATATCAGAAACCATACCCTCTCCAGGTCGCTGCATGATCAGTTTCTCATAGCTCAAATGGAAGTTTTCCTCACTTCTCTATGCATATGCAGTGCGTTTGATTTTAAAAAAAAAGTTTTTCATTATTTGATACTCAGGTGACCATTAAGGCCCATGAACTTCTTATTTATTGTAATCTGGTTTTCAGCTACATGATGTAATGTGTGTTCGTTAATCTTCTGGGTTTCCAGCGCCATGCTATGATGTCAGTTGATAAGGGTTATTTCTACACGGATGCCAGCTGTCTGATGACTGAGTTAGTACTGTTGTAAATTACACACAACGGTAGTATTTACTTCAGTCAGATACGAAATTTACTGTGTATAATTAAACACACAAACGTAGTAATATATATATAGTGTTAGGAAATTTCAGCGTGGTAACCAGCGTCCGCGGATGTTGCAGGCCTACGGCTGCGATCTTCAGCAAATTGCCTCGATTTGTTCTCTGAAAATATCGAGGGTGTTCCGTTTGAAAGTTCGTGACAAACCATTGATAAAAAACTGTCAAACATTGATAAGAGTATATGAAGGACTGCCAATTTTGTTTAATCATGGTTTCATTTTAATTAATAAATGTCAGGAATTTTTCATGTACAGACAAAGCATATTAAGTGTTATAAATTCTAGGTCAATATACATCAAAAAGCCAACAAACCTCACTACCCCGGAAGCACCTCAAACAATGAAAAAGTCCTTGACCGTTCTCCCCCAACGTCACGAGAACGCTAGAGACAGTTAACATCTTTCGCTACACGTAGTCACCGTCGAAACTCAACACGTACAAATTTATACCAAACCCACGCCAAAACCAAGTTTGAGCGGGGGTACTTAGAGGGAATCACTCATGTCCTGCACCGTAACTGTCCTGTCGCTAGATTCCGGTCACGCCGCCATAACTTCTTTGTTCTTTGAGTAGGCATAAACCATGATTTGGCACATGGTGTATCACTATGAACGATGTGTTCGCAATATGGAATGAACCTCTGTAATGACCTTGACTTTTCTACCTCACAGGTCCAAAACTTATCTCTAGTTTTTTTTTACCATGAATTCGTGTCCGGGTGCCCATAACCTTCTTTTGTTCTTTGCCATTAGACATCCTCCCTGTAACTTTGCACAGTATGGCCATCCACCACTGAGAACGATTGTGTCATGTAGCTAAGCAGTTTGTGTCTGTCCTGTTCTGTCTGTCTGTGGCAGATTCGTGTCCGGGCCTAACTTCTTCTTTCGTCCTTTTAAGTAGGCGTACCAATAACTTGGCACCATGGTGTATCACTATGAGAACGATGGTGTCGGGTATTATTGATCGACCCTCCTGTATGACCTTTGACCTTTGACCTCAAGGTAAAAATTATCAGTTTTTAAATGAATTCGTGTCCGTGGGTTACCATAACTTTCTGGATTCTTTTAGCCAAATGAAACATTTTCCTGTCATTTTTATACCCCAGCAACGAGTTGCGGAGGGTAAATGTATTTTTGAACGTCGTTCTGTACAGGTCCGTCATCCTGTTTTTTATATTTGTCAGCGCAACTCTCTCTGAAATCCGTTCAAACAGAATCTCTCGTGAAACTTTTGCTAGTTATGATAAGAACATACCACAATGCAGACCTGTGGCGCAATATATAGCAAGGGAATTCTGATATCAAATTTTTTTTCGGCCGGAAAAATCTGCACCCTTGTGAACTTAGAAATTCGGCCACATTTAAAAATATACTAAATTGAAACAGTTTTTGTCAAGCGCAACTCCGTCTGAAACCGCTAAGAACAGATTATCGTGAAATCTTTGTAGGATGAAGAAAATACTGTGTGAGAACGGTGTCGCATATCAACACAGGAAATTCCGATTCAATTTTTTTGGGGGGAATTATGCCGCTTTTTGTACTTAGAAATTTGGCCACAATAAATAATAAACTAATTGAAAACAGTTTTGTTCAGCGTGGGAATCGTACGTCACTCTGAATACCCGCTGAACTCAAGATTATCGTGAAGAACTTCTTGTAGTGATGAACCGAACATACTGTGTACATTGCGCATATACACCAGGAAATTCCGAATTCCAATTTTTCTTTAACGGGGAATTATCCCCTGTTCTGAACCTTAGAAATAATCTGGCCACACAAACATTAAATTATAACTAATTGAGAGCATACAGTTTTGTCAGCGCAACTCTCTAGAAACCAGCTCAACAGATTATCGTGAACTATGTGTAGGTGATGAAGAACAATACTGTGTAGATCGTGCAATGATACAAGGAACATTCCTTGATTCATTTATTTTTTCGGGAACTATGCACCCATTTATTACCTCTTCACCAATTAAAACAACTGAATGGAAGAAGGATAAAATTATTGTATGTAATCATGAAAAGATCTCTTACTTTTAGTTTTTAAGAAAAACAATCCTACTAAACTCCCACCCCCATCAATAAGTTAATTAAATTATGTGGTATCCCCTTATAACTAGATATCAAATATATGATTTTCTATCCAGATGAACTGCCCAAAAACATACCATTTCAAGCAATTGGGAGCGAGTGGGTATGTAGACTTGTGCTCCACATTTTTTCTTCATCTCGAGCAACATGGATGCATTCAAACCATCGAGAACGAATGTGCATGTACTCTGTTTGATCTGTCCCGTCTTTCGTGAGTTGATTTTGTTGTCGTAGGCCAGTAACTTCTTTTGTTCTTTACATATGCCCATACCATCTTATACGCGATATGGATTGTATCAAATATATGAGGTGTATATGCAATACATTTCATGAACCTAGTATTATGACCTTTGACCATATGACCTTTGATCTTTGGACACTCTAAGGTCAAAGGTATAGTAGTTTCTAACAATGGATATATATTTGCATGTTGAGTGTATCACCTATGACAGAGATGTGTCACTGACATTCCTATGAGTCTCTCTGTAAACGCTCAACCTTGATTTAACTGGTCAAACTTTATAAGTTTTAAACATCATTCTGTGTCCGGTTATGTCCATATCTTTCTTTGTTTTAAGCGTCACACGTGACTACACAAAAAGTAGTTGTAAAGATAGTGTGGGGTTGGCGGGGGGTATGGCCGCTTTGTGAGTTTTTACTCCACACGTATTGTCTCTAGTTTAGTTACTTCGTTTTTACTTCCAGTCTATTAAAATTAATGTGGTCTGTTAACTACTAGTACTCTTTCTGTGTTTGATTGGTTTGCAATAGCGCGTTTTATAACTTCAGTTATTAAGGTAGATGCCATAGGATGGGTAGAAGATTTTCAATTTAGGTGCTTTTACGTGACGTTATATATTCGTATATGATATAATTGGAACTCGAGAACAAATATTTTCCCGGTAATTTTCACCCGAAACTGAGAGTATTGTACCGTATCGTATCCAATCTAGCGTGGATAGGAAGGCTCCCAAGTTCTTTCCGGACTACTGCACGACTGCAATTTTCATTTTTCGCAGCAACTGCAATCTTCGGAAAGATTGGTCCTTCTTCACGCCATGTCAGTCCCCGGAAATTGTTCCTTCCATCCAAAAATCTTCTATATTCACTTAAAACACAATGAAACGGCCTCCATTACAATGTTTTTCCCGACTGTTGTACGGAATTCATTGGTCTCGGTAAGTGTTTTTCTCCGATATCTGACAAAAAATATTCATCGCTGCTTCCCTGCTCCACCTTTTCCCGAAAACGTCATTTTTTTCGAACAATGAACGAAACTGTTTTTGCTAATTTCGATCACTTTTGAACGTTCAAATTTTGCAGGTTTGATATTGAATACTCTTGAACATCATAATGTCAAACTATCTGCAATATCTCACTTGGTGATTTACAACAATACAAATGAACTGTATGAATATGATGAACAACTTTTTCCAATAAAAATTTTGTTTGTGCCTCCGGGGTCACTATCCCATAGTCTAATAACGAAGTCATACTGTAAAATTTATGAAAACTATATACAAATCGGCCAAAATTTTACAATTTTACTAAATTCTAGCATAGTACAAATGGATTATAAAATATGCTAATGAATAAATATTTATAACAGCTAACTTTTTATATCAAATTATAAGGCCTTCCAACGAACTTTACAGATCAACCTGCGTATATACTTGTTGGAGGGAAAAAAACAAGTCTTGTTTTGTTTTGTTTGTTTGTAAGAAAATTGTGGAATAAGATGTTGCAACAATTGTTTCAGGAGTTGGTGAATAAGTTTTGGAGAGAGCAACAAGTCTCAGGAGTTCTGATCGATGTATCCTCACCATAGAGTATGTACATGGCTAGTTGAACAGCTTTCACCCGCTGTCAGCTCATTCACAGGAGACTCCTCAACGCCCCAGACAAATCCTACTGGGTCAGAGGATTGTGAGTTAGTCGTGGGGAGTATAGTCATTTGGAAGGAACTACCATTTATAAAGCGGATCTGCTGAGTAAGTCGGGGATTCTATAGTCACATGGAGCGAATACATAAATATAAGGGATTGTGCAGTATCCGGAGGGACTTAATAGTCATGGTGGAGGATACATTATAAGTGGCGAATCTTCAAAATGAAGAGTATCACTAAAAGTCGCAAATGCTTTTAAAAGACTGCTTGGTCTGAAACTCAACAGCATGGCCCGTCTGAAATTCAGACAACACCTATTTAATACCTACCTGTAACCCACTTCCAGACCACCCACTTTACCAGTCAACGTCGATCAACCTCCACCCTATTTATTATATACCTGTACCATTCTCAGGCCACCCATTAACCAGTATGAATTCAAGACTACACCTATTGTAAATATTACCTGTACAACTTCAAGCCACCATCGTAACAGTCAATGAATTAAGACTACACCTATTTAATATACGTACCACCTTCCAGCCACCCATTACCAGTTATGAAATTTAAGACTAACCCTAGTTAATGTATACTGTACCACTTCCAGCCACCCATCCCAGTATGAAATTAGACTACACCTATTTAATATAACCGCTACCACTTCCAGCCACCCATACCAGTATTGATATTAGACTACACCTATTTAATATGACCTGTACCAACTTCCAGTCCACCCATCTACCAGTATGAAATTAGACCCTACACCCTTAATTTTTTTAAAAAAATAATAACCCCCCAATGTACCCACTTCCAAGTACACCCATTACCTAGTAATGAATTAGCACTACACCTATTTTAAAATATACCTGTACCACTTCCAAGCCACGCCAATTACCAGTATGAATTAGACTAACATCATATTTAATATACTGTACCACTTCCAGCCACCCATTAACCAGTATGAATATAGACATACACATACTTTAAGTATACCATATACAACTATCAGACCACCCATTACCAGTACTGAAAGTAAGACATACACCTATTTAAATATGTCACCTGTACAACTTCTCAGCGCACCCCATTACCAGTAGAATTGAAGACTACAGCCTAGATTTAATAACCTGTACCCACTGTACACACAGCCCACCCACCACACCAGATAAAATGAAATTACGAACTACCCCTAATTTAATATACCTGTACCACTTCCAGCCACCCATTACCGTATAATGAGACTAACACCGTATTTAATATATCTGTCCCACTTCCAGCCACCCAGTTAACCAAGTATGAAATTAGCACTACAACCATTATAATTATTACCTGTCCACTTCCAAGCCCACCATCTACATAGTATGAATTTAGAATCTACTACCTATTTAAATATACCTGTAGCCACTTTCACGCCACCCTATTGAACCAGTATGAAATAAGTACTACACACTATTAATTAATATAGCCCCTGATAGCCCACCCATTATACAGCCAGCCGATTTACCAGTTATGAAATTAGATCTACACGTATTTTAAATATACCTGTAAACCAACTTCCAGCCACCCATTTACCGATATGAATTAGACTACACCTAATTTTAACTAATACCAATTGTACCACTTCCAGCCACCCATGTACCAGTACCATGCACATTAGAACTACACCTAATTTATACATATACGTTAACCATGATTCTCTAGCCACCACCATTAACTCAGTATGTGATAGACAAACCCCGTATTGTAATCATACCTCGTACCACTCTCCAGCCACCATTAACCACGTATGAATTAGACTTACCAGCCTATTTAATATAGGCCATCCTGATACCAACTTCCAGCCACACCAATTAACCAAGATACCACTTCCAGCCACCCATTACCAGACAGTGTGGATCCCGACGTTTTGTTCGGTGGGGACAGCAGACCGCTACTGTTGATCGACTTTGGACAGAGTATCGACATGTCGAGATACCCACCAGGCACGACATTCATGGCAAAAGTCAAAACTTCCAGTTTCATGTGTATAGAGATGCAGACTAACAAGCCTTGGACTTACCAGGTATTTGACGAGCTTAGGTTGAAATATTGTGTCTCCAGAAATTATTGATAAAAATTTCTTTGAAAAAAAAATTATTTGCATGTTTAAATTTAGGAATATTTCACTTGCTGTTACATTTTTCAAAAGAAAAACAAGCCTCACTTAGAGATGGCATGTTCTGTCTAAAATCCCAATATGTTGATGCTGCTGCTGTGAGAGTGAATGTATATTAAGATGTAAGGATCCAGAAATTTCTGCAAGGATGTGCATGCAATGTTATGGGGATCCAATCATAACTAGGTACTAAAATGACTGGAAGAGCATAAAAGTAGACCATAAAAATTGATGGTGTACCAAACTCAGGGGTGGTAATGTGGGTTCAGACCATCGATCTCATCCCAATGTGATCGCTTGAGTGACAGGCAGATGATACAATTGCAGAGCACGTCAAAGTCTTGGGAGTTATTTCCCTTTAAAACTGTTTTATTCATTTATAAAAGGATAATTATACCCCCTGCTAGCGAAACGGGTGGTTGGGTGTGGGTGTGTGTGTTAGTGTGATCCTGTTGTCCGTTTGTTTGTTGGTCCCTCTTCCCCTCTGCTACTCCTCTAATACCACTCAATGGGATTCTATGAAACTTTCAGGGGTTCTTTGTTACATGATGCCATTGTGCATCTCCTATTTTAAATTTTGGTTTGAATGATTTTAAACTGAGAGGGACCTGGGGTCATCACACTATTTCTAGTTACTGTGTGTGATTTTCATGTAATAAAAATGCTTATTTTTATAATAATACTTTGTTTTTTGACAGACTGATTTATTTGGTTTGGCTGGAACTCTTCACGTATTATTGTTTGGCCAGTACATGAAAGTCTATCAGGAGAAAGGGGAATGGAGAATTACGCAATCAGTCAACAGGTAACAAGCATGTAGTTAAACATCTGTAAAGGTGAGAAGAGTTGTAGTTGTATGGGAGTTTGAAAGTGTGTGACCACTGACCAGCGGTTAAACATCTGTAAAAAATGAGAAGAGTTGTATGGGATTGAAGTGTGGTGACACACTGCCTGGCCACCGCTGTCATAAAAACTTTAGAATTCTCGGAAGAATTCTTCAACTCAACTCTTTGAGATTACTCAGCTAAGAAATTTCTTCAAATTGGCCGTCATTAAAACGATCTGAGAATATGCTTAGCTGAGTAATCTCAAAGAGTTAGATTCTCAAGCAAGAATGTTTCTGCGGATTTTTTTTCAATGGTTTGAGGGGGGCCTAATTGGACCTCTTTTGTGTCAAAGAGTTAAGAACAACGCAACATAGTAAACACAAGTTACAATAAAACAATTAATCGAATTTCAGTGTGAAATACTTTATTTTTTTAAAAATTGATCAAATCTTCACTAGGGTGAAACATAACACAAAATTTCCAACCAAATTGTTGACGTCATGTTACGTGAATGTGACGTTATGTTTTGTTTAGTATACAGTCCATTGAGATTTAGAGATGTTCATGTTCTACTACCGGGGTTCTAAAACCAAATAAATGTGATTAAAATAGAAAAGTCCATTTGTTTTTTTAGTTGGATATGAAATTATTTCACTTGTGAGACAGGATTTTGTAAAGATTTTTTCCGCGTCTTAATGCCAATCAATTTATGTGCTTCACAACCTCGTGAACCTGTCTGCACTTGTGGCCATGGGACTTGCTAACTATGCAGTATAATTAACTCCCTCGGCTTACAAAACATTTCAATCTATTAATTACAATGTAGTCTCAACGCCTGTTTTTTGTCATTCTACATCATTTAGCAAATTATGAACGCTCAAATTGCGAGAGGGGGGGGG
>CAJDSM010013183.1:11787-49473 GCA_903981925.1 Ostrea lurida | reverse complement strand
CACCCTTCGTGGGCCTACTCTTTGGTTGAACTGAGCAGAGGTTCTGGAGAAGAAAGTAAAAAATTGATTAGAAAAAGGGGGGGGGGGGTAATTTTGATAAAAAAAAATGTTTGCTAACAAGAGTGCAATGACTTACGTGAAGCACAAAAGTAGAATTGGAGGCTGAATATAGATCAACTGAACAATAAACATTTGACCAACATCATGTGCCCAGTCATGTGATCAGACTAGTTAGATCATTTTTGCCCAGGTCATGTGAATCACACTATTAAGATCATGTGCCCAGTCATGTGATCACACTATTTCCTCAGGAGTACAACCTAAACTATCTTACAGCATTTAAATGATATAGCTGATTCATCGCAAAAGCACTGTACAAAAAATCTAACCAGATATGATGAAATATTCCATCCATGTGATAATAAGATAAAGTTTGTTTCAATTTTTGGCACACCCCCGAGGGAATAATAAGAAGGTTACAGTTCCATAAAGAAGTAAATAAATAATATGAAATCATCAAATTTCAAAAGTCTGACAATTTTTAAATTATTATTTCCTATAAAGGCAACCAACATCAACTTGCAATATAAATTCATAATACGATGTAGACAAGTTGATGATGGTAACTCACGTAAACCCTGGTTAAGTTACATAGTGCCCAGACGGCCCAAGTGATGTGCTTGGCAGGGGTATCAAAGCCCTCAGAATGATTCAATATTGGAACGCAAATGACCTTGTACAAAAACCTCAAGCAAGAGGGTGAAGTTCATCTTTCCTTCACACACTATCAAATCTTTTTTTAGCTCACCTGAGCCGAAAGGCTAAAGTGAGCTTTCTGATCAAAATTTGGGTCGTTGTTCCTGTCGTGTTGTCGTCGTAAAACTTTTTCACATTTTCACTTCTTTTCATGAACCGCTGGGCCAAATTCAACCAATCTTGGTACAACATCACCCTTGGTGAAGGGGCTCAATTTTTGTTCAAATAAGGACAGGCCCTCATCATAGGGGAGATAATCAGAAAAAATTGCAAATAATGGGGTGGTGTCAATTTAAAAATCTTCTCGAGAAAAAAACAATGGCCAGAAAAGCTGGAAAATTTATATGGAAGTTTCTGATATAGTGGAGATTCAAGTTTTGTTTCAAAACATGACCGCTGGGGTACGATGGGGCCACAATAAGGGATCAAAGTTTGATATAAATAATTATAATGAGGAAAAAATCTTTACAAAATCTTCTCTTCAAGAAACCACTGGGCCAGGAAAGCTGAATCCTATATGGAAGCTTCCTGATATAGAGGGATTCAAGTTTTGTTCAAATCAATGACCCCGGGAGTAGATTGGGGCCACAATAGGGGGATCAAAAGTTTACAATCAGATATAGTAGAGAAAATCTTTAAAATCTTCTTTCTCAAGAACCACTGGGCCAGGAAGCTGAAATTTAATATTGAAGCTTCCTGATCTAGAGGAAAGATTCAAGTTTGTTCAAATCATGACCCCCGGGGTACATGGGGGGCCACAAAATAGGGGATCCAAAATTTTACCATACGATTATAAGGAAATTCTTAAAAAATCTTTCTTCTCAAGAACATGGGCCAAGGAAAGCTGAAATTTATATGAAGCTTCCTGATATAGTGGAGATTCAAGTTTTTCAAATCATGACCCTCGGGGTATGGAATGAGGCCCCAATAGGGGAATCAAAGTTTACTTGCAGATATATAGAGAAATTCTAAAAATCTTTTCAAATTTAACCAGAAGAGTGGATGTTTACCTGAAAGCTTCCTGATATTGAGTAGATTTAAGTTGGTTCAGATTAATGCTCCACGCCTGATATAGGCTAGATTTTAGTCCAACAGTGGTGAATATTTCTCAATTCCCTCCCAAACTACCTGCTCTTCTTAGTGAAGCAGCTGTGCTCAGGTGAGCGCATGTGCCCTTGGAGCCTCTTGTTTGCATTGGCAGACCGGAAAAAGTATAATGTCCAAATTTTTGAATGAGGAATCAGTACAATACAAGAGGCATAATATATAATCTTACAATTTAATATAACAGTCAGAAGTTGCATAATTTTATGCGCGGTATAAATTTTGGTGAGTTCGTGTGTATTTTATAATGCAGCTAATAGAATGGTCGTGGGAAGTTGGAATGGTTTCTATTGGTGTGAGGATTGTGACGTTTTCAATTGTGAACATGTTTTCCGGTGTATTTGGGGTTTTTCAATTTGTCCCCGTGTTTATTAATGTCATCAAGAATTCGGTCGTTTCCCGTGTGTCTCGCTAACTACTGTTCATTGATGACGATGTACTGGATAACCGGTGCATTTGGGCGGATGTGTATAAATTTCCTTAGCGTTTAGGTTGTAATATATATTTATGTCCATTTACAGTATAGATAAATTATAGAACACTCTGTCAACACTTTATTCTCATCTGCATGTTGTTAAGGGATCGCCATTATCACTTTGTTTATAGCAACGCTCCCAGATTCTATGTATATTTATAGAAAACATCAACGAAATTCTTAACCTCAGGAGTGAATTTTATATCCCATAATTTGTTCTGATGAGACCGTCTTAAGTCGAAACGTCAACCAAAATAAATTCAAACAGCATTTCTTACGATGTGTTGGTGATCTGTTTTAATTTTATTTTTAAGTTACTTATTGCAGAACCCTATTGAATTATCGTATATGGTATACCTGAAGGTGTTGGTCTCCAGTTTTTTGAAACTTTGTCAAAATAATATTTATTTAAAGTAGTTATGCATTACAATACATTAGCGTCTAAAAGAGCTATTTTATCGCCCTATGCACTGACATTCTATTTATAACATATATATATCACATTACAAAGCCTACCACTTACCATTAAAAGTTATAGCCATTAAAGTTTTTGAAAAGTCGGTACTTAGAAAGGTTTTAAAGGTCAGGAAGTCAAAAATGTGGTTACCAGTGGAAAAGGCTTGTCATAAGAATACCGCAAACATGTAGAAAGTATGAAAGCCCTATTGCTTACATTCAAAGTTATCGGCTAAATGTTTAAAGTTTTACGACAACAGGCAACCCAACAAAGGCCAATGGGCGCCACCATCGCTCACGCTGACACTGCTTCACAAAGAGGAAAGCAGCTAGCTAGCTAACCTTTTAAAAACCTCCTATGTGGCCCCACCCAACCAACGAGTGGGGAAGGTAAATGTATCTAAACAAACCTGAAATCTATCTCCATATCAGGAAAGCTTTCAGGAAATATCCACTCGTCTGTTCAATGAAGAAGATTTAAAAGAATTTCCCTATATAATATGAATCCCTTATTGTGGCCCCACATTACCCCTGGGGGTCATGATTTGAACACATTCATCTTCACTATATCAGGAAGCTTTCATATAAACATTTTCAGCTTTTCTGGTCCAGCGGGTTCCTTGAGAAGAAGATTTTTAAAATTTATTCTATAATAATCACATATGAAAAACTTTGATCCCCTATTGGTGACCCATCGTACCGTCGGGGATCATGATTTGAAACACATCTGAATCTTCCACTATGATCAGGAAAGCTTTCAAATATGCATTTCAGCTTTTCTGCCCAGTGGTTCTTGAGAAGAAGATTTTTAAAATGAATCACCCACCCTATTTTTTGGCATTTTCGTGATTATCCTTTTTGATGAGGGCCTGGTCTTCATTTGAACGCTAATACTGAATCCCCTTCACCCCAAGGATGATTTGTACCAAGTTTGGGTTAAATTTGGCCCAGTGGGTTTGGAAGAAGGAAGTCGAAAATGTTTTAACAGTTAACAGACACGACGGACGGACAGACAGATGAACGAAAAAAGCGATCAAGAAAAGCTCAACTTGAGCTAAAAACCACATGCTCCAAATCCAAGATTCCAGGGGCTAAAATGGAATCAAATCAAATTTATGT
Source organism: Ostrea lurida (assembly GCA_903981925.1). Classification (NCBI taxonomy): domain Eukaryota; kingdom Metazoa; phylum Mollusca; class Bivalvia; order Ostreida; family Ostreidae; genus Ostrea; species Ostrea lurida. The sequence goes on along the minus strand of CAJDSM010013183.1, from coordinate 45,563 downwards.
TGAAGTAAAATCAGCTTCCCACAAAGTTCAGCCAGGATAATATCAAATACGACCGTTAACTCAGGATGAATCAATACACGCGTTACCCAGGAATATATCAAATACGAACGCGTTAACTCAGGATGGATATCAATACGACGGTTACCCCCAGGATGATATCATACGACGCGTTACCCAGGATTGATATCAAATGTTCACCCAGGATGAATATCAATAACGACGCGTTACCTCCAGGATGCAATATCATAAACGAAACGGGCGTTTTTACCCCCCCCCCAGGATGATATCATACGATGCCGTACCCAGGATGATATCAATACGACGCGTTACCCATCAGGATGATATCAATACGACGCGTTACCTGTAATTGATATCCTCTTGGGCTGTTTTACGGCCACTCTTATGGCGGTGATCATTCTCTTCATCACTTCCTCTCGGGTGAGAGGACGTGAGAGTCCAACAGGCCTCTCCCCGTCTGCCGTGATGTGTGAAAATATCCCACGGCATCGTAGCTTTCACCTGATCCGTCTTTCTCAGACTCCCATCAAAACCGCTAAAATCAATCATCACCACCGTGTTAGATATTGTGGGAGTTCTTATTTTTAACTTTTATCAATACAAAAAAATGCAATGATTTATTTATATAATCAACTTTTTTGAGGTTTTTTTTTTCCCTTTCTTGCTTCAATTAATACTTTTAAAAAAAGTCTTAACAAAAACGTTACCAGAATATGGTTTAAGAAAGTCCTCTCCATGAGTTGTTTTCCTGAGTTCTTTTCAACTTCAGCGATGTTTCCACTAACAAGGAAAGGGGAGGACCAATATATCATCTCCGAGATTAGGTCAATTATTTTACATGTAATACCATCCATAAAGACATAGAGATTAATCCAAAAGTCAAATTAATATACAATTAACTCTTTTTCTTTTTTTTTTCATTTTTTTGGTCTGAAAAAACTTATCAGATACAGAATAACAACTAGATGTGTTTGGTGCAAGCGCAAATGCCCCCCACCTTAGTTAAGGTAGGCCCCTCTCCACCGACAAAATTTTTGTTTAAAGTATTGGTTTTTCTTTAATTGAATATTTTAGAATAACACCTTATAATTAAAATTTGCACACGGGTCTCCTTCTGTTCTATTACAATTTTTCAGGTTTAAGTATCCGTGTAATACCTAATTTTAGACGGTTCATAACTGTAATAAACGAACTTCGTACGTCACAAATTCTATACGTAATCAGACAAATGCAATTCGGAACATCAACTCGGCTTTTTCCGGAGCAGGCCGTGTGATGTTTCCGATTGAGACTTTTTATGTGTGACGGTCAGTTTGAAGCTAAGATTCCTACGACATGAACTTTGATGAAGCATTTAATTTTGGTTATTCAGAGCTTCGAAATCAAGTTTATGACTTGCAAAATAGTCGGAAATTTAATTATATAGAAATTGACTGTTATAATTTTCAAGTTTACCCGGGAATCTGAACAAATGTTGCCTATTTGCAACATAATATAATCGCCGCTACGCGGATTATATAGTTTTGCCAAATAGGCAAACATTCAAGTTCAATCTCTGGTAAACTTGAAAATTATAACAGTCATTTTCTTAATGTAACAAAAAGGCAAAAAATACAACACCTTGACTGTTTACTTTTCTGAGACTAGCAATCTCAAGAAGACATATACCACACCTTTATCCTTGTAAAATTTTCCACCTGAACATCAATATTATGCAAGATATCAACACAATAGGAAAGCAAAATAATTTCATAATATGTTTAATTTATCATATATTACGTTCAAAGCAATATTTAGTGTTACTTTCATCAATTAATTCACGAAGGTGAAAATTGTGGTCGAAATTGTACAAAATGAAAATTCGCAATTATTTTACAAAAGATTACATATTTTGGTGGCATAATTTTCTTATCATGTTTAAACCACCTTATTTTCTTTCTTTAGAATATTAGATTTACATCTGTTGCATTGAAAAGTATAAAAATATAGCATTTAACTGGCTTTTTTTTCTTTGTACATGCTTCTGTACATGTATACACCCTTAATCAGTTAATTATCTATACAACTTTCCTGAACAGTTTAAAGGAAATGTGTTTGTTTTAAAAAAATAATAGCAAAGTAACTGTATGGTTTAAAAATACATGTACTATAAGAATTGCGCCCCAACTTAACTATCATCCGGTAACAGCTCTGCATCTCGAACGAGTGTAACAACATTGACTTTCCGGTAAAGTCTTACTTTGTTCAATACTTCAGTTTGCTTGAGTCTAAAAACTTTAAACAAACCTGTCTATACAATCATTTCCGAGTGCCAGATATCATGACTTGTAATGTTTACCGCGTTCTGAATAACTAGTTCGTGCTAAATCGCAAATGAAAGTATCAGAAACAGCAAGAAATGGTACGGGCCGAGTGATGACTATAGTTCGAGTGTTTGGACGCGGTTGGACCTTAAGTCCAAATGAGGAAATCCCAAGAGGTAAGTGATAAATAGAAATAGTTCAACTTGTTAAGGCAACACTATGCTATTCAACTTACCATTAGGCCCATCCATATTTCTCAAGAGTTCTTCATTGTTGGAAAAATGCTACAACAATTTTTGAAAACATAGAAAATTAATCCTGTCAAAATAAAATATTTATTAAAATCACAAAGCTCACTTTTAAATTCCAATTATCATTAATATCAGCTTGTTCAGTATTTGGATAGTACTGTATATATAGGAAACATTTTCACCCCCGTTTTATTTTAATACTCCTCTTCACTCTCGACTGCAAGGTCGACTTAAAGAAGAGGAACAATCTGAAATTATGCACATGTTCTACAGGGAAACTATATTTTGGGCGAATTTAAAATTGGAGGTTATTGTTCTTCGTGTTATTAAAGGGGCAACACTATAATTAGACAGAGCAAAAATAATCCTGTATACAGTATTCTAAAGCAATACGTGTCCAAACTGACTCTCCATTTGAAAAGACATATGTAATTCAAAAGGTCATACTTTTGCAAAAGGGAGTTGTCCGGGTACATTGATCTTATGATTGTCACTAGAAATCCATACATGAATTTTTGAACAAATGGCAATGACTTTTCAAGGAGTTAAAACTGTGACAAAAAATCTAACGTTCATGGACAAACTCCTAATCTATGCTAATGAGGATTCTTGTATTTTAATTCCACAAGTTGCAGCCTTCTGAGGATTATTTTTGCTCTGTCTATATTTTTTGCCCCTTAATAACAACTGAACGAACAATTAAACCTCCAATTTTAAAATTCGCCCAAAATATAGTTTCCCTGTAGAACATGTGGCATATTTCAGATTTGTCCCTCTCTTAAGTTCGAACCATTGAGTCGAGGGTGAAAGAGGAGTATTAAAAATAAAACGGGGTGAAAATGTTCCTAATATATACAGTACTATCCAAATACTGAAACAGCTGATATAATGAATAAAGAATTTAAAAGTGACTTTTGTGATTTTATTATAAAATATTTTATTTTGACAGGATATTTTCTGATGTTTTCAAAATTTTTGTAGCATTTTCCAACAATGAAGAACTCTTGAGAAATTATGGATGGGCTAATGGTAAGTTTGAATAGCATAGTGGTGCCTTACAAGTTGAACTATTTTCTATTTATCACTTAAACTTTGAAGGATTTCCTATTTGGACTTAAGGTCGGTACTACTCGAAACTATGTCATCACTCGCGTACCTTTTTGTTTCTGATAATTTCATTGCGATTAGCACACTAGTTATTCAGAACGCGGTAAAACAGTACAATCATGATATCTGGCAACTCGAAATGATGTTAGACAGTTTGTTAAAGTTTTTAGACTCAGCAAACTGAAAGTAATTCGAAACAAAGTAGACTTTTACCGGAAAGTCAATGTTACACTCGTCGAGATCAGAGTGTAGACCGGTATAGCTAAGTTGGGCGCAATTCTTTCAGTATATGTATTTAAACAAATACAGTTACTTTGCTATTATTTTTTAACAAACACATTTCTTAATGTTCAGTGAAGTTCTATAGTATTAACTGATAAGGTGGTAACATGTACAGAAGCTGTAACAAAGAAAAAAAGCCAAGTAAAGTGCTATATTTTTTATACTTTTCAATGCAACAAAGATGTAAAATCTAATATTCAAAGAAGAAATAAAGGTGGTTAAAACATGAAATTAAGAAAAATATGGCCCAAAAATATGGTAATTTTGTAATAATTGCGAAATTTTCATTTTGTACATTTCACCACCATTTTTCACCTTTTGGTGAATTAATTGATGAAGTAACACTAAATATTGCTTGTTAACGTAATTATATGATAAATAAACATATTATGAAATTATTTTGCTTTCCCTATGTGTTGATATCTGCAAAATATGATGTCAGGTGAAATTTTTACAAGGTAAAAAGGGGGTATATGTCTTCTTGAGATCTAGTCAGAAAAGTAAACAGTCAAGGTGTGTATTTTTTGGCCTTTTTGTTACATTAAGAAAAATGAACTGTTATACATTTTAAAAGTTTTTAACCGAGAATTGAAAACTGATGTTGCCTATTTGCAAACTATATAATCCGCGTAGCGGATTATATTATGTTTGCAAACAGGCACATTGGTTCAAATCTCCGGTAAACTTGAAATTATAACAGTCCATTTCTATAATTAAATTTCCGACTATTTTGATGTCATAAACTTGATTTCGAACTCTGAATAACAAAATAAAATGCAGTTCATGTCGTAGGAATTTAAGCTTCAACTGACGTCACAAAAAGTCTCAATCGAACATAACGGCCTCTCCGGAAAAAGCCGAGTGATGTCCGATGCATTGTCTGTGACGTATAGAATTGTGACGTACGAAGTTCAGTTTTATACGTATGAACGCGTAAAATTACGTTACACGATATAAATCCTGAAAAATTTGTAATAGAACGATTAGGGAGACCGTGTGCAAAATTTAAATATAAGGTGTTATTCTAAAATATTTCAAGTAAAGAAAACAATACTTAAACAAATTTTGTCGAGTAGGGGCCCACCTTAACTACAGGTGGGGCATTTGCGGTTGCGCACAACACATCTAGTTGTTATCTGTATCTGATAAGTTTTTCAAGACCAAAAAAAAAAAAAGAAAAAGAGTAATGATTATAATTTTGACTTTTTTGGATTATATCTCTATGTCTTTTTGGATGGTACACAATGTAATAATAATTGACCTAATCTCGAGATGATATAATTGGTTTTTCCTGTTAGAACATCGCTGAAGTGAAAGAACTCCCGAAAACAACTCATGGAAGGGAACTTCTTAACCAATATTCTGTAATTTTTGTTAAGATTTTTAAGTATGTAATGAAAGGCAAGAAAGGAAAAAAAACCTTTCAAAAAGTTGGTATTAACTATAAATAAAATCATGCATTTGTATTGAGTAATAAAAATAAGAACTCACAAATATCTAACACGGTGGTGATGATTATTTTAAGCCGGTTTATGGAGTCCTGAGAAAACGGGATCGAGGTGAGCTACAATGCCGTGGGGATATTTTCACACATCACGGCAGACGGGGCCAGAGGCTGGACTCTCAACGTCTCTCAACCGAAGCAGGAAAGTGAATGAATAGAATGATCACCGCCATAGAGGAGGTGGCCGTAAAGCAAGAAGAATGATCAATTACAGGTAAACGCGTCGTATTGATATCATCCTGGGTAACGCGTCGTATTGATATCATCCTGGGGTAACGCATCGTATTGAATATCATCCTGGGGTAACCGTCGTATTGATATCAATCCTGGGGTAAACGCGTCGTATTGATATCAATCCTGGGGTGACATTGATATCACCTGGGTAACGCGTCGTATTGATATCATCCTGGGTAACGCGTCGTATTGATATCATCCTGGGTAACGCGTCGTATTATATTATCCTGGGGTAACGCGTCCGTAATGATTCATCTGGGTAACGCTCGATTGATATTATCCTGGGCTGAACTTGGAAGCTGATATTTACTTCAACATAAATTGAATTTGATTCCATTTTATGCCCTGGAATCTTTGATTGGGATGCATGTGGTTTTTTTAAGCTCAAGTGAGCTTTTCTGATCTGCCTTATTGTTTCGTCATCTGTCTGTCCGTCCGTTGTCTGTTAACTGTTAACATTTTCCGACTTCTCTCCAGAACAACTGTGCCAAATTTACAAACTTGGTACAAATCATCCTTGGGTGAAGGGATTCAAGTTTGTTTCAAATGAAGGACCAGGCCCTCATCAAAAAAGGACTAATCAGAAAATAGCAAAAATAGGGTTGGTGTCAAACTTTAAAAATCTTCTTCTAAAGAACCACTGGGCCAGAAAAGCTGAAATTCATATGAAGCTTCCTGATATAGTGGAGATTCAGAAATGTGTTCAATCAATGATCCCCGACGGTACGATGGGCATCAATAGGGGATCAAAAGTTTCTATGATTAATATAGGAATAATATTTAAAAATCCTTCTTTCTCAAGGAACTCGCTGGACCAGAAAAGCTGGAAATTTATATGAAGCTTCCTGATTAGTGAAGATGAATGTTGTTCAAAGAAGTCATGAACCGCCCAGGGGTAATGTGGGGCCCACAATAAGGGATCAATATTATATAGGGAAATTCTTTTAAAACTTCTTCATTGACCAAGACGGGGATATTTCCTGAAAGCTTCCTGATATGTGAGTAGATTCAGTTGTTAGATAATACCTTCCCCAACTCCGTGGTTTGGGTGGGGCCACATAGGGATAAAGTTGCTACTACTGCTCCTTTTGTGAAGCAGTGCTCAGGTGAGCGATGTGGCCCATTGGCCTCTTTGTTGGCCTTGCCCTGTCTGTCTGTAAAAACTTTAAATTAGCCATAACGTTTGAAGTGGTAAGCAATAGGCTTTCTACTTCACATGTGTATTCTTATGAAAGCCCTTTCCATGGTAAACCACATTTTTGACTTCCTGACCTTGAACTTTGACCTACTTTTCAAAAACTTTAATGGCTATACTTTTAAATGGTAAGTGGTGGGCTTTGTAATGTGTATTATATGTATAATATAATGTCATGCATAGTCGATAAAATAGCCTTCAGAGCTAATGTTTATTTGTAATGCATACTTGGACTTTAAATAAATATTATTTGACAAGTTCAAAAACTGGAGACCAACTACCTTCAGGTTTACCATACGATATTCAATAGGGTCCTGCCAATAAGTAAAACTTAAACAATAATATAAAACAGATCACCACACATCGTAAGAATGCTGTTGAATTTATTTTGGTTGACCGGTTTCGACTTAAGACGGTCGTCAATCAGAAAAATTATTGGGATAAATTCACTCCTGAGGTAAGAATTTCGGTTGCATGTTTCTATTAAAAGTATACATAGAATCTGGAGCGGTTGCTAATAAACAAAGTGATAATGGCGACTTAACAACATGCAAGATGAATAAGAAAGTGTTTACAGAGTTTGTTTCTAATAATTATCTATACTGTAAATGGACATATAATATATATTACAACTAAAGCGCTAAGGAAAAATTATACACATCCTCCCAAAATGCCACCGTATTCCAGTACAATTCGCTCATCAATGAACAGTATTTAGCGAGAACACGAGGAACGACACGATTCTTGATGAACTTATAAATAAACAACAGGGACCAAATGAAAAACCCAAATACACCAGAACATCGTCACAATTTGAAAACGTCAACAATCCTCACACAATAGAACTTCCAATTCCCCCAACGGACCCATTCTTAAGTGCATTATAAATACACACGAAAACCTCACAAATTATACCGCGCATAAATAAATTATGCAACTATTGACTGTTAATTAATTGTAAATTATATTTATGCGCCTCTTGTTTGTACTGATTCTCTCATCAAAATTTTTGGACCATTATGACTTTTCTGGTCTGCAATGCAAAAGAGGCCAAGGGCCCACAATCGCTCACCTGAGCACAAGCTGCTTCACTAGAGAGCAGTAAGTTTTGGGTTAGAATATACCACTGTGGACTAAATCTAGCTATATCGGGTGGAGGCAATTATCTAACCCAAACTTAAATCTACTCCAATATCAGGAAGCTTTTAAGGTAAACATCAACTCTTCTGGTTAAATGAAAAACAGTTTTTAAGAAGTTTCTCTATATTATCTGCAAGTAAAACTTTGGATCCCCTTTTGGGGCCTCATCTCCCGAGGGTCCATGAATTTGAACAAACTTGAATCTCCACTAATTCAGGAACCTTCATATAAATTTCAGCTTTTCCTTGGCCTAGTGGTTCTTGAGAGAAGATTTTAAAGATTTTTCCTATATAATCGTATGTAAAATTTTGATCCCCTATTGTGGCCCCCTCGTACCCCCGGGGCAGTGAATTTGAAACAAACTTGGAATCTTCCTCTATATCAGGAACTTCCATATAAATTTCAGCCTTTCCTGGCCCAGGGTTCTTGAGAAGAAGATTTTTAAAGATTATTCTCTATATAATCTGCGATGTAAACTTTGAATCCCCTATTGTGGCCATCGCTACTCCCGGGGGTCATGAATTTGAACAAAACTTGAATCTTCCCTCTATATCAGGAAAGCTTCCCATAAGATTTCAGCTTTCCTGGCCCAGTGGTCTTGGAAAAAAGATTTTTAAAAAAGATTTTTCCTCTATAATCTATATATTCAAACTTTGATCCCTATTGTGGCCCATCGTACCCCAGGCGGTCAAATGATTTGAACAAACTTGAATCTCCACTATATAGGAAACTTCATATAAATTTCAGCTTTTCTGGCCCATTGTTTTTTCTCGAGAAGATTTTTAAATGATACCACCCTATTTTTGCATTTTCGTGATTATCTCCCCTTTGATGAGGGCCTGGTCCTTTATTTGAACAAAATTGAAGCCCCTTCACCCAAGGGTGATGTGTACCAAGATTGGTTGAATTTGGCCCACCGGTCCATGAAAAGCAGGTGAAAATGTGAAAAGTTTACGACGACAACAACGACAGACAACGGACAAATTTTGATCAGAAAAGCTCACTTTAGCCTTCGGCTCAGGTGAGCTAAAAAGATTTTGATAGCTGTGTGAAGGACAGACTGAACTCTCACCCTCATGCTGAGTTTTTTGTTACAGGTCATTTGGTCCAATATTGAATCTTCTGAGGGCTTTTGATACCCCTGCAGCACAGTACTGGGCCGTCTGGGCACTATGTAACTTAACCAGGGTTTACCGTGAGTACATCATCAAACTTGTCTACATCTATTATAATTAGTATTGCAAGTTGATGTGGTTGCCTTTATAGGAAATAATAATTTAAAAATTGTCAGACATTTTGAAATGATGATCATATTATTTATTCTTTCTTTATGAACTGTTACTTCTATTATTCCCTCTGGGGTGCAAAATTGGAACAAACTTATCTTATTATCACATGGATGGAATATTTCATCATATCTGTTTAGATTTTTGTACAGTGCTTTTGCAGATGAATCAGCTATATCATTAAATGCTGTAAGATAGTTTTAAGGTTGTACTCCTGGAGGAAATAGTGTGATCACATGACTGGGCACATGATGTGGTCAAATGTTTATGTCAGTTGATCTATATCAGCCTCCAACTTCTACTTTGTGGCTCACGTAAGTCATGCACTCTTGTTAGCATTTTTTATCAAAATTCACCCCCCCCCCCTTTTCTAATCATTTTTTACTTCTTCTCCAGAACCTCTTGCTCAGTTTCAACCAAAGGAGTAGGCCCACGAAGGGTGGAAATCTGCCCCCACAATGGTAAATTGAAATGTGAAATTTCAACAAATTTTATCTGTCAAAAAATATTAGCCCATTGTATGATAGATTTGGGTGATACATTTTTTTTGGAGTTTTCATGGTTGGTATAAAGATTTATGCCCCCACATCATGAAATCATAAAATCCCAACAAATTGCCTAAAATCACCACATTTTTCGGATAAAAAACGAAAATCGTTTTAGAGCCACCGCTTGGACCAAGAGATGTTATAAAAATTCGAATCACCTTCCTGGCATCCGTATTTAAACTGACAATAATAAATTGGTCGCAAGGCTGTGCTCTATCAACAATGTTTCGTTTTTAATACAAATATGTGGTGATTTTAAGCATTCTTGGGCATTTTATGATAATTCATTGATGTTTGGGGCATTAAATTTAGATAGGCACCATGCAAAACTCCAACAATTGTTTAATCACCCCTCCTGATAATCTATCATATGGGCTATTGATTTTTGCAGAATAAAATTGTTGAAATTGTCACTGTTAATTTAACGCCATTTTTTTTGGTGCAGATTTCCACCCTTCGTGGCTCTACCTCCTTTGATACAAAGTATCCTTGGTTGAAAGGGATTTAAAAAAAAAAGAAGAAAGAATCACAAAACATACACAAAAGCCACACTGTAGCTTCCTTGTACAGTGTAGATTCAAGAGAGGTGGAAATAGGAGGACAATTTTTTGAAGATTTTATGAAGATACACTGTATGCAAGAGTACAGATTGACATGTCCAACAAGGGTACAAAGATTTGTTCATGTGATTACAGTACAAAGATTTGTCATGTGATTTGTCATGTGATTGTGTGTGTATATACTCAAAGACAGTTCACAATGTGGAGGTACAAGAACGGTTTAAGGTTTATGCTTTTACATGTATTTATCCCTGTATGAGCAATGTGACTGAGATTCATGAGCCATGACCTCTTGTCTGAATTAAGAGCTCAGCAAAATATCTACTTACTGATTAGTTTAGAGTGTGTAGGGAGATGTTCACCCATTTATTAAGAGTTCAGCAAGATATCTACTTACTGACTAGTCTAGAGTATATAGGGAGATGTTCACCCATTTATTTTCACCCCTTTTGCCCTTACAGTCAGTCAGCAAATTTAAGGTGGGACAAAACTTCTTCTCTTTTTATGCATCTGCATCAGGGTGAATGTAAAACAGGAGGAAACGTTTGTAGGATAGAAGGGCAAAGCCCCCCCCGCCCCCCCCCCCCCCAAAAAAAAAAAAGAAAGAACACAACCAAAAAACGAAACAAAAAACAGGTGCAAGGAACCCTGAATTCAGCATTCAAAGAATTACACGTTTATTGTATTCCCAGCCAGTAGCTGTTTTGTTTGCACCACAAGAAAACCTAGAAAAATAAACTTGATATTATTTGAATGGTCAGTAAATGTTATATTTCTTGTTGTGACAGCTGAGAGGTACTGTAGATTGCTGAGAAGTGAGGGAGGGCTAGAGTTGTTGGATACCGTTCAGGCAGACCCTAGAACTCTGGACGCGGTGAGAAACCTCGCGCAGACGGTCAGAGAACAAGTCTTAGCTGGTCCTCAGAGAGACATTCCTCTACAAGACATGAATCCAGAACAAGTTCAAACAGACCAGGATCCCGACTGAAAAAATTTCCTTCAAAGAATTCTGTCAGTCTAACCTTTTTGTCTTTATTATTCAGAATTTTTTGAAATTCATGGTGTGAAAAATGCTCTTTTTTTTCCCCCTACAGATGTGATGTGATGTTTTGTTTTTGTGCATATGTGTTTTTTTTTTTTTATTTTTAAAGTGTTATTTATTATTTACATGTACTAGCGATGTGAATGTCACATTATAAAGAGTATTGCAACACGTATACATTTATGCGGCTAAAACACGATCAGGGGGGACTATCTGCTGTCACAAGGAGTTATCTAACTTTAGAATCGTTTTCTTAAAAGAAAAAAAAAAAAATTGTATGAATAACACCCTGAAAGTTAGGTATATTTTTCAATTCAACATACTTTTTGGAGGGTTCCAAAACCATGCCAAGTGCTTAATATTATACTGGGTTGGAAAGCTGAAAGTGACTGCGTTAATTTTAAAGACAGTGTCTATTTAAACAAGCCAGATATCTGCTTCTATATAAGGTTAGTAGAAAATTCCATCCGTTTGTGTTTTAGCTGTTACTTACTTCGTAATAATAGTTATAGTTAGTTTTCGTTATGATTCAGTCATTATCGTTATGATTTTATTTTATGCTGTGTTCACAATAATTAGGTCCATAAATATACCAAATATTTGTAGGTATCGTTTTGCTGGCGTTACAGAGAGTAATGTAACAGATGGACACCTATACTTAATACTGTAGGATGGTTATGATTTGATATTATGCTCGGCTTACCTTTCCATTACTCATTAATAAGGTCCTCACATAACAAATGTTTGTAGCCATCCTTTTGTTTTCGCTTCAGTTCCCTCACATTTGAAGTTTCTCTGGAAACGGAAATAATCATGTCCACTGTCTGTCTCTATAATACTCATTGTTTGGATTGAGAGATTCATTGTGACTTCTTTTATCCCTCCCAAAGTTTAAGGTAATCATGTAGTATATTGATGAAATGTGTATATAACTCATTGTTTTGATTGAGAGACTTTTTCTTGTCGACGTTATTTTATTCCCTCCAAAGTTTTTAAAGTAATCATGTCTAAATGATGAAGATGTCTATATACTCATTGTTTTGATTGAGAGACTTTTCTTGTCCGACTTATTGTTATTCCCTCCCAAAAGTTTTTTAAAGTAATCATAGTACTATGATGAATGACCTATGCTATAAGCAATGCTTTTGATTGATGAGATCTTTTAGTTCGACTGTATTTATACTCCCTCCCAAGTTCAAAGTAATCATGTATATATGATGAAGACCTATGCATCAAGCATTTTTAGATTGATTTGTCCAATTTTGAAGTGATTGGTATTTATAGATTCTACTAGTACCATCAAAGATTGATAAGATGCTCATGATAGACATAAAAGTTTCTTCATTAAAAAGGTCCTGTCAGATCATGGCCAATGAACATGCAATACCTAGAGCATTTTTTAAATAGAGATTAAACACTTTTAATAGTTACCGATACATCTGACATAAAGGTTGGTTATGACAAATGAAGGCGTTCAGATTCTATCCCAAGATAATTTTGACGATGTCGTGGTCATTTGGAATCTTCATATAATTAGCCTCATTTTGATGCTCATGACCAAACATACATGCGATAATTTTTCAAACCACAAATCTAAAAAGGCGTGATTTTGAGTGAAAAATCTGTACACAAGTTTGCTAAAATTGAAACAAAATCTGTATGGAATATCCATCATAAAATGGTTTTATATGCCCATAAAAGTATAATGCCGAGAAATATTTACACAAACTCCATAAATTGATTGTTGTTGAGACCTCTAAATATTTCATCATGTCTAACTTTATAATGATCAAATAGAATAACACATTCACTGGAAAGCTCCTGGTGATCACATTTGGCGACACAATCAACTTACGATGCTTATAATTTAGAGTAATCTTAGATTTTTACCTAGTATTACAACATTATAAGATTTTAAAAACATTTCGAAGTATTAATAAAAGATGATTTCTTTATCATAATGTCAATGTCTATACAGCCTACAGTGACAAAATATTCCAAAGACTGCCATTATTTTGTTTACCTTTAATTTATAAAAGTAGAATCAAATGTAGAAGATGTCAATCAGCAATGACAATTAATGGTTTCATCTTAAAGAAAACACATGCATGACTTATTTTCGACTGCAGTGCTGAGCATTTTAGTCCGAGATCTTCTAAACATATCGAGGTCCAGCAGTAGGAAATGGACACGTGCAATCAAAACAACAGACTTTAATTGGAGTGAATTAACCGTTAGATTGAATTTACAGGACTAAACTTGAAAATCTGCACAATATAACATTTTGTGTGCATTTTAATGCACAGGACAGGAGTGACAGCATGAATGCATGGGGTTGAAAAAGTGTGATTTTGTATATAGTCTGTAAATCACAATTGTGACTCTGAAATATGGCCAAGATCAAGTTTAGAGAAATATGATAAAAACAAACATCCCTTTAGATCATGTACAGTTATCCAACATACCTTTAGATCATGTAGTTATCCGATATCCACTTTCCCTTTAGATCATGTACAGTTATCCAATATCCCTTTAGATCATGTAGTTATCCAACATCCACTATTCCTTTAGCTCATGTAGTTATCTGACATCCACTATCCCTTTAGATCATGTACAGTTATCCGACATCCACTATCCATTTAGATCATGTACAGTTATCCGATATCCACTTCCCACACTACAATTTTATGTTGTGCAGCTCTGGCACATGGTCCTCTTGCTTTCTTGTTACAAATTTTCATTGCCCAGGAATTGTTTTAGTCTCTTGCTACTATTACATGAGAAGATAATGATCTATGTGCAGAACTGATAAATTACCACTCACAGTGGAGACACAATCCCTTCTCCTGAATTTGCTTGTATATCAGTGGTCGAACCTTTGTCATTGAATTTCCTGAATATGACTCAATTCTGAACAACAAGTACCTGTATGTTTGATTTAGTACAAACTGGTAACTAAAATACACCATTACCTCTCTGTATAATTGTATTACTTTTTAGGTCACCTTAGTAAACTCAGTTGACGTATTGCAATTCGACAGTGTCCATCATGTTAACAATTGAAATTTTTTTAACTTCTTGATAATTACCATTCTTAGGCTGCCTAAAGTTAATTCTACGTTTAATGTCACCCGCGCACGCAGGTTTCAGCGAAATTGCCATTTAAAAAAACCCAAACAAATCTGGATTTTAAGTAAAAGCCACTACTCTGCTCACCCAATCTGCATGGTGTATTTGCAGAAAGGATACAAACCCATATGAAGGAAAAAAAATCTTTGCTGGGAAAACGCAAAAATTGACTTGGACTTGAAAATCAAAACCTACAACGATTATTTTTTGGTCACTAAATTGGGTGATTTCAATTTACTTTGACTTGAATATACAATGTGTATTCAATGTGTGAAATTGTTGATGTGAATAGGTGATCTTCTATAAATACACACGTGTTTAAAATTTTTGTTTGTTTATTTTTTCCCCTCCCTCCTTCCCTCATAGGTTTTTAATTTTTGAAGTGACATTAAATGTAGAATTAACTTTAGGCATGCAGCCTTAGACTAATTCTTTTCAAATTTGGTATGCATTTTACAACCGCAGGGTTTGGTCTCTACAATGGGTCCAATTTAGGCATATCATGTTACATCTTCCACCATTACAGATAGTTTCAGGGGCATTTTAAAAGCTTTACCAACATATCTTTGTTTTATATTGCCACTGAATTTACATGTAGCTTAGATATGCAGAACATGGAATTTTTTTTGGATTCATTGCTCTTGGAGCTAGTGTTACAAAAATAAATGTACTCTTTATATGCCCGTCAAAACTTGTCCATCCAGACCTTGTAGGCAGGATAAAGACCAAACCATACGCTCCAGGATCTTACAAGTTGGTACATTTTATTCCCATGATGAGAAGAAGATGCCTATTGTTTTCAAGGTCAGAGTCATGGCATGACTTAGTAGGAAAACCTTGTGGGCAGAATGCAGACAGAACTGTTGGGACTGGGACTGTCAAACTCAGTACATATTCTCCTCATGTTGAGTGGAGGACGCCTTTTGTTCAAGGTCAAGGTCGTAGTATCAATTAGTAGGAAAACCTTGTAGGCTGGATAGACTCCGAAGCGATATTGACACAAGACTGTCAAACTGGGTACGCTGTACACCTTGCACCAAGTGGAGGACGCCTTTTTTGTCTTAAGGTCAAGGTCGTAGTATTGATTAGTAGGAAAACCTTGTAGGCTGGATACTGTCCGAATCGATGGGGGCCAAGGACAGTCAAACTTGGTACCTGTACACCTTGCACCAAGTGGAGGACGCCTTTTGTGTCTCAAGGTCAAGGTCGTAGTATCGATTAGTAGGAAAACCTTGTAGGCTGGATACAGTCCGAATCGATGGGGGCCAAGGACTGTCAAACTTGGTACCTGTACACCTTGCACAAAGTGGAGGACGGCTTAATTTTGTTTCTCACGAAGCATAATGAATTAGCTCACGAATTAAAAGACAGTGCTACCTCTGCTTAAATAGGAATCCCACTCAAAATCAAAATCTATGCCATGTTGGCGTTGCTCCGATTAACCAATACTCAGGTGACCCACTAAGGCATGTGGGCCTCTTGTTGAATGCAAGTTTGTTGAGTACATATGTACATGTATATCAGTTCTCCTTGATGTTTAATAATTATGGAAGAAATAGTATTCGAACTGTTATTGTCATCTTGTTTATCTCATTTATGACTTGTGTATATTTTGTACTGCATTTAAATCTCAAGGATATGATTTATTGAATCATTGATTGAGCACATCATTTACAATGTACGTTGTTTATACACAAGTAATGCACGTAACACATGTATTACGATGGACTTTATTAGATACTGGAAAGTTTTACTCTGCAGCGTTACGTTTATGTATTACCAGTATACTTTTTTTTGCATTCTGTTGAAATATAAATAAAGAATCTAGTTGCAAGTTGCCATGTTTTTCTTTGGTTAACCTGAACCACTAAATCTCCAGCAAGCTTTTCTCATTGCATGTGGTACTTAACATCCTTGGGTAAATTTAATGATTTATTGTTTTACGTCCCACCAAGAATATTTCACTCATATGGAGATGTCACCAATGCCGGTGAAGGGCTGCAAAATTTACGCCTATGCTCGGCGCTCAGGGCCTTTGAGCAGGGAGGGATCTTCATCGTGCCACACCTGCTGTAACACGGGGTCTTGGTTTTTCCGGTCTTGTCCAAATGACCGCCCCATTCAGTCGCCTCTTACGACAAGCAAGGGGATGTTGAGGACCTATTCTAACCCGGATCCCCAAGGGCCCAGTTGAATGGAAATGACAAAATGTTTTTGTTGCAAATGCAGCGACTTAGTAAATTAGACTCTCTTGATTAAGGTAGATCTCTGCACCGTCATAATGGCCGAATCTTTTCGAAACATGGAGGAAAATATCACTATCTGTGCAGAGTTATATGTCAATTCATGCCTATAGCCGAGTAGCTCAGCAAGTTAGCACATAGCTTTCTGAACTACAGATCGTGGGTTCGATTCCAGCAGGGGTTTTAAATTTGTGGAAGGTTTGATGAATGCCATTGCTTCCATCATGTTAAATTTTTTTTCAAGCAAGTCGGGATACATCCTCTTTCAATGGGGGAACATGTGTGGAAGGTTTGATGATCATCTGATTTTCAAGCTTTCATCATGCAGAGTGGTCCTTTTGGTTAATTTGTTCATGCTTTCAATTTTAAGGTGGCCCACTACATCTAGGAAAAGTTTCTCAAAACAGCACGATGTGATTTAATTATGAAAGATATGATATATAATAATTTTACATGTGAAAATGGTGGAAATTATGAGATTTGAATACAAAAATCATGGTTTTCAAAAATTTCTTGCAGTAAATATGAACAAAAGTCCCTGCCAGAATCGAACTCGGGACCTGCGGTTTACCAATCCAATGCTTTACCTACTGAGCTATGAAGTTATACAATCAAATTGATCAAAACAATCTATTTCACAAACTATTTAAATTGCCATCTTGTGATGTGTTATAAATAAAGAGTACAAGCTTTAGTGTAGTGGGCTACCTTAAGAAACCAATACAATGTGCACCCAAGATACAATTTGTGCAACCACAGAATTTCCATATATTGTGTATGCAAGATGCATAAAACTGTATATTAATATCCCAGTAATAAAATAAGATGAATGCTCTTTCTTCCAACCCTTTTTACAAGATTTTGAGTCAATAGTGACCTTGACCTTTGACTCTTTAACTTGAAAATCAATAGGGTTTATCCTCTGATGAATACTCTTGCCTCTATCTTGTTTACAAGATTCCATACACACAAACACAGACAAGTTCGTGCCCCGCTCGTAGCATGGCCGCATCAAACCCAAGACGTGAAATTAAGTAGGGATGCACCTTCGCCAAACTCGATCAGCATGTAGAAGTGAGAATCACCGGTCTTTCGAATATGACCTTAAAAACAGAGGCCCCGTGTCAAGAACCCTTACTTCTATCGCCCTGAGCACTAAGCATAGGTCTAAATTTGTGGTACTTCACCTACAACTGATAACGTCTCAATACGAGTGAAAAATTCTCGACGGAACGTAAAATAAACAAATAATCAATGAATTGACATGCACACAGTCACATAGACTCACAGCAGTGATGCGAAATGTCCTCTGCACAACTAGTTTTGGACTGAAACTCCTTGCGACCATAAATGAATGATACCCGGTATATGTTTACAAGGAGTTTCAAGCCAAAATGGGCTGAGCCCATGTGATTGTGAATATAATGTTTGGGGATATCCCACTTGTTATACCCCCCGCAAACAAGTTTGGGGGGTATATAGGAATCCTCTTCTGTCCGTACTGTCCGTCTGTGCAGATTGGTGCCGGCCATAACTTCTTTGTTCTTTGAGGTAGGCATACCATATTTGCACATGGGTGGGATCACTATGAGACGATGTGTCGCGTATATGAATGAACCTCTGTATGACCTTTACTTTTTCACCTCAAGATTAAAATTGTCAGTTTTTTTTAACATTGAATTCCTGTCCGGGCCATAACTTCTTTGTTCTTTGCCATAGACATCCTGTATTTGGCACATGGATGCATCACCATCGAGACGATTGTGTCATATACTCCGTTTGTCTGTCCGCTGTCTGGCAGATTCGTGTCCGGGTCATAATACTTCATTGTGTTCTTTTAGGTAGGCATACCATACTTGGCACATAGGTGTATCACTATTGGACGACGATGTGTCGGCGTATATTGAAGACCTCTGTATGACCTTGACCTTTGACCTCAAAGGTCAAAAATTATTCAGTTTTTTAATATTGAATTTCGTGCCCCAACTCTTTGTTCTTTGAGGTAGGCATACCATACTTGGCCACACGATGCATCACTATGAGACGATGTGTCTTGCATACATTCTGACCAATAATATGACCTTTGACCATATGGCCTTGACTTTTGACCTCAAGGTCAAAAGTATAAGTATCTCATGGATTATATTTTGCAGTGAGTGTACACCATGAAAATTAAGATATTCACTTAACATTCATGATCTCTGTATAACCTTGACCTCAAGGTCAAAACTTATTAGTATTTTTTGACGATTGGCATTTGTGTCGGGCCATATCTTTTGTTCAAGCTTCAGTGACCATGTGAGCGTATAAGATATGTGGGTGGCGGGGGTATCCTTGTGAGTTTACCAACAGTATTTGCAAATATCTCACAAGTGATGAAATTACATAACATAGTAGACTTCCTTAATAAAAACGCGAGTAATTTATTATTGCTAATTTTGCGAGGAGCATTCAATCGCACAAAATAATAAATTTTTGCTTTCATTTTAAGTACTAAAATACATGTAAACACTCTTCATTAATACAACATTCTCGCGAATTCACGTGTAAGAGTCAAATCGTGATATAAAGTACTCGCGTAAAATAAGGAATCTACATACACAGCACTTAAAAGTGAAACACAGAAATTTCATGAATAATGTTTGAAATATTTACACAATCAACAAAAGTGTCATACAAGAAAGTACGATTCACCATTTTAAAAATCAACAGATTGTATTAAAATTTGTTCAAGTCATATCACCATAAGCTGTGTATTTGAATACGTATCAAACATAATTCTATATTCATGATCAACAGTGGGAACAGGGGAAGTCAAACAAAGCCAGCTGTCTCAATTAAAAACATCATAAAATGCACATAAATGATTTAAAATGAGGTGAATTAAAAAAAGAGATTTGAAATTTCAACATTGTGTAACTATACAATGATACAAGTAAAACAACCGTTCTAAACACACACGTAATATAACAATGTTCTGAACAATTGGTCTTATTTTTTGTATTAATAAAAAGTTCAACAGCTAAATGTTTGATAAAATGTATCATACATGTATTCTGTTAAGAATATTAAAACTGGAATTGCATGAATGTGATGTAAAAATTAATATGACTGATATGACAATATAAATGTCAACCATCATGTTATTAAAAATTTAAATCTATAAAAAGAACATATGAAATTGCGCTTCATATAGCAAGACTCCGTACAGCTACCTGAAAATAAGTAAACAAGAGGCCCACTACCCTTAACGATCACCCGAGTATCACAGCCTACATTACAGGAAGTCAATTGTCTTTTGCGCACGTTTATTATCTTTCAAAATAGTATACAAATACTATTACAAGATGAAGAAAATTGAAAGTTTGAAGTTTGAAGCATATAAATCATTTCTGACAACATTCCCACTTCTCAACTCCCCTCCAAGCCCAGCTGCTGAACCCCCGAGATGAAAATTAATCAATTTGTAAGACATTCTCATTACTCCACTCTTCCCTCCAACCCCCCCCCCCCCCCCCCCCCCCCCCCCAAGCCTGAAACCCTGAGATGAATTTTTAAGACATTCTCATTATGTGGTCATATTGCCCTAAGACTTGAAACTCGGACACAGGAGACACAAATTTTTACAATTTTAGTATAGAGCTTACAACATTATGTACCATGCATCTAGTTTTTCTCCTGCATGCGTGTGGGTTGAGAATATTTTTCGAAAATTAGGCATTTTTCCAGTTTTGGACCCACCCACAAGATCCTGGGGGAACTGAGATTATGAATTTCACAATTTACATTTCTTTTTTCTTGAAAAATGTAACAATTGGCCTTATTGTTTTCAAGAAGACATCAAAATGTACAATTGTTAACAGACGCATGACGAACGAAGACCAATAGCAATACGTGCTACTAGGCCACTCGAGTGACCCAGATGACCAAAACAAAGAGGGCTGTATCAAATGGACATTAGTACATTCATAATGAAATAAAAAAACAACCATCTGATATGTACTGTATATCTATATAATAAAATGTAAACAAATAATCAGTTTATAAATGTTCATCTGCTGCACATTCGCAGAACACAGAAATTGAACAATCATGTACATTGCATAATAGCAGCACATTATTTGCTTCAAAATGAATATAATAGTGCGAACAATTAAGCAATAACTTATGGAAGACTGACAACTGAAGTAAAAACAGTACTCTTACAGGGATTTATCCCCACTGATTGCCGATTTGTATACAATCCTCATTATGTTCCACCAATTCAAAATTTGGTGACTTCAACCTGCAAAACTGCTGGACTGTCACAAGCCAGGTTATTTTTACCACTGCAAGTCGCTATAACTGTTTGATTCATGGAGCAGATAGGTATTGCTGGAACAGTAGACTGTGTTGAATCATGGTTCTGACTTGGGATTGACGATTCAACGGAACAATTCATATCTGTTGGAAAAGTGGAGCTATTCGAGATTGAGGAACTACTGGAAATTGTCTGATCTGTGGAGCAGCTTAAGTCTGTCTGATCCGTGACACAAAGCATACTTGTTTGATCTGAACAACTGCAGTCTGGCTGATTTGTGGAATAACTGGGAATTGAGGGACTTGTTTGATCTGATGAAAAACTGGAGTCTGGCTGATTTGTTGGTTCAGAACCACAAACGGTTGAATCATTTGAACAACTGGAGACTGTTGCATTAGTGGAACAACTTGGAACATTTTGGCTACTGGGTTCTGGTTTCTTTGGAATGCTGCTCTGTATAGTTAAGAAATAAACAAAAATATACCATAACACTAAAGGCAGCTCATATTTAATGCTTGTTAAAACACCTCTTATGAGGTAGGACTTCACCAACGACAGAATGATTCAAGCTCTCAATATTTCATATGATTTTTTTGTGATTTTTCCACAATGATGAAATAAAGAGTTTTGTTTGCATACAAGATTCTAGAATCTTAATATTGCTGCGAGTTGATACATGATATGTATATCTAATAAAACATGACTACATGATTCAGACAGACGTTTTAATTTTTTAAATAAAGAAAATGTTTATGAAAATTGAAAGTTGTTTACTATGATTTTTTTAAAATCATAGATAAAACCTTATAAAAACATGTCACTTCGAAAAAAGATATATTGGAGAAATACATTTTAAAAAGAGACAAAGCAACGCAAGCGTAGCATCCCCTCACAACGCAAGATTTATAAACACTAAATAGTGAATTTGACCTTGAAAATCATTAGGATTCATCCTCTCTCCATAGACAAAATTTGTGGCAGATTTAATGATACTCACATAAATGCATGCTGTGTCTTCTATCTTGTTCACAAGATTTTGAGACAGTCAATAGTGACCTTGACCTTTCACCTTGAAAATCAGTAGGGTTCATCCACTCTCCATAGACAAAATTTGTGGAGGGTTTGATGATTCTCTGATGAATGATGGGGCTTCTATCTTGAACAAACTTCAATTCCCTTTACCCAAGGGTGATTTGTACCAAGTTTGATTGAAATTGGCCCGGTGGTTCTGGAGAAGATGATTTTCCCCCTTATATCAGCATGGAAAACTGAGATCCCTTATTGTGGCCCCACCCTACCACTGGGGGGCATGATCTGAACAAACTTGAATCTACTCCATATCGCGAAGCTTTCGGGTAAATATCCACTCTTCTGGTTCAATAGTTCTTGAGAAGACTTTTAAAGATTTTTCCTATATATTTCGCATGTAAAAGTTTGATCCCCTATTGTGGCCCCACCCTGCCCCCGGGGGTCATGATTTGAACAATGTAAATCTCTACTATATCAGGAAGCTTTCATATTAATTTCAGCTTTTTTGGCCCATTGGTTCTTGAAGATTTTTAAATGACACCACCCTATATTTTTGCATTTTCGTGATTATCTCCCCTTTAATGGACTCTGGTCCTTCATTTGAA
The DNA here is from genome assembly GCA_903981925.1 of Ostrea lurida. NCBI lineage: Eukaryota > Metazoa > Mollusca > Bivalvia > Ostreida > Ostreidae > Ostrea > Ostrea lurida. Next base: position 22,787 of record CAJDSM010013183.1, on the reverse strand, counting down.
CAAATGTGAATCCCCATTACCCAAGAATCATTTGTACCAAGTTTGGTTGAATTTGGCACAGTGGTTCTAAAACTTGTGTCATGTATTTCAACTAGTTTGAATTAACCACTTAAACAGAATTTTTAAGATGAATTTCACTTTTTATTATTTTGGATTTCATTTTCAATTCAGTCAGAACTAGTACTAATTGTAACGGGGACCGATTACGGATGTTCCCCAAACATTCCCCATTCAGCAGTGGTGTCATTTTGTTTCGTGCAAGAGATTTTTACCATACCAATCTGTACATGAGACACCACTTTCTATCGTTCAGTAAAAGACAATGGAACAGAGAGCCCAAAATATGTATATGAAAAATTGCACGTGCATATACATACGCGCATGCGCTACATTTTTCCACAATAATAATCTCCCTTGTTAGATTTTGCCAGCTATACCTATGATCCAAATTCATTCCAAAAGCCTCATTAAGAAGAGAGAGATGCACATACCGATATCATCCAATCAGATTTCAGCGCACGTGCGAGCGTGTGCTGATAATGATTTTGACATCTCAATTAAAACAAGAGTCCCAATACATATCTGAAATATACATTTCAAAACATATCTTCAAATGGAAAGATCTCGTAGAGTAGTAATACAATTTAGACATAAGAAATTACAATGCACGCGCATTCACGCGCACGCGAATTAGATAACGATAATTTTTCTTGACACCATTCTTTAGGCACTCATGTCATAAACCTACAGTAAAAATTTGAATTGATTTCAGTCTTTAATTGGAAACGTTATGGCCATTTTAGTATCCGAAAATGACGAAAAGTAATGCACGTGCACACGCGCGCACGTGAGTATGATAGAGTATTACTTTTGATACCATTCAAAAGACGTTTCAAATGATATCTACCAGTATTAATTTGATATTGTTGGATCATTTTTAAGAAAGTTACGGCAATTTCAAAATGCGTCCAATCAGAATTCAGCACACGCGCATGCACGTGCTGAATGGAATTTTGACTATAACCCCTCTTAGACCATCACAGATGTACCAATATCAATTTCAAATGATTTCAACAAAAACAAAAGCGTCATGGTCAATCGAAGAATTGGACCTTTAAAAGACGATGCACGTGCATGCGCATGCGCGCTTTGCAATTTTTATTACATCCTTGTGTAGCACTTCTATATTGTCTACCTATGCTGTGAATATCATTTCATTATCTTTATTTATAACAAAGTTACAGGCGATTTTGTATTATCCAATCAAAATGCAGCACACGTGCATGCACGTGCAAATTCGAAATTTTGATCATACCAATCAATTCAGGATCTCAAGTTCTACCTACCTTGTGAATATCAAAATGATTTCATTGAAGAATAAAAAGTTAGACTGATTCCGAAGTTAGGAAGCCAAAAATGCAATTCACGTGCATGCATTTTCAGAAAAATGACTATCGCTTCGAACACCTTCAGATGATATATCATCCTAAAAGGTAATATCGATCCCATGTACAGGTTCTGAGAACACTTCGGACAAAAAAGTACCCGAGAGAATAGAAGAAGAAGAAGAAGAAGAAAGAAGAAGAAGAAGAATAATAAGAATCAGAGTGAAAACAATACGTTCCAAACTTTGTTTGGGGAACATAATTAATGTACATGGCTGCTATTTATAAAGATTCATGTATGTACTGTTCACAACTGCAGCACTTTTATGAGGAAATGACTGTCATTTAAATTTGTAAAAATATCCAAACTATAAATATGTCTTGTTAAATAATGAAACTTTTAATTTACTTGTACAATTTTACGAGAATGTGCAGACCTGTCATTCTAATGGGCTTCAACACTACCATTGAGGAATACCGGGGGTAGAAGGGAGAAGTCACTAATCCCTCTCTTTCCTCCTCCCTTTCACTCTGCTCTCCCTCACCCCCAAAAAAGCAACAATAAATCCACTTACAGATGAAAAAGAGGTAGATGAAGGTCTCTTGATGACAGGGTCTGTTTGTGTTGCCATGTCCTTCATTTCGACATGTCTCTTGGAGCTCTTCTGCACAATCAATATATCCGTGTCTGCGTACATTGGTTCATTTGGTCCACAAGCCACTGCCTTCTCTATTGATGCTTTACAAGTAAAATAAGTTTTAATGTGAGGGGTTTAAAATTGTAATTCTCATTGTTCAAACAGCTAATGTTAAAGATCTTCTGATTCAAAGCTCATTTACAAGATGCAGCAAAATGACATGATTTACCCCAATGGGAGCATCCACATTACAAAATAATTTAATGTCCAGGGTGCATATTCTTTGCATAGAAAGGTAAGTGAATGGAAACTCAGTTTTATGTGCACATACAGAAATTAAGCTTTAGTGAAACAAACGCCAGCTTCAATTACAATTTCAAACTTAAAACCTGTCATATTTTGGGTCCCAGACCCTAGCAGGGCTCATATAAACATATGGCAAATTATTTAAAACACAGTATATGCAAATGTCACATTGGTACAAAGTTATACTACCCCTATATAACACATGTAGCGATGGACAACACTTTGATTCTAGATGACCTTCTTGCCAAGTCAAATGACCTTGGAGTCAAAACAAACTCTCTGGGCATAAACAACTTCTGTGACATGCATGAGCTCTCAATATATCAAAGTCTAAACAATTATTTTTATTTTTTTTTGCATCAGATTTAAGACACATCATTTGGACAAGAGTAATCTAAATACAAAATATGATCTCATGTCTCTCCTATACAGTTATAACCCAAAGATATTAAACTTTTTTTTACCGGTGACCTTGGATCAGTGTCACAACACATCAACTGGACACTAGCAACTTTTGTGCTAAGCAAGAGCTTTCAGTGTCTCACCAAACTTATGGCTTGGACATTTTATACCTATAACTTAGCCAAACTTAGTGGCAAGTCTTCCAGGGAAGACATGTGTCGCCTGCCTACTTTTTTTCTTTTGAAAAATTATTTCATCATTTAAAGTATCATCATGGTGGAGAAGTATATAATTTTTTGTCGTCAGAATTTAGTTCTGTTCAAGTTGCGTCAAACAGGAAGTGGACATGCGGCAGTTTCGAAACTCTGTAACACGATACAGTTCTTCATACTGATGCTCTGTGCCAAATATCAGGAAGCTGGTCTGTGTGGTTCCTGAGAAAAATTTGACAGAAATTTTTGTGACACCGACGACAGATAGTGATCCCTATATGTCACCTCTGCTAACACAGGCAGGCGACACAATGACTTCAGATCAGGATCACAGCATACATCATCTGGCAATACTCAACCTTTGTGCAAAATATGAAATTCCATTTTCTCTCCATTTCAAAGTTATGGCCCACACAAAAGGAGTGAAATAGATGGATAATGCGATTCCTCTATACCCCCAAAATTCGTGGAGGCTTTATATATTAATTATAATGTTCATCAAAATGTTAAAACTTCGTCTACCAGAGTAAACCTAAAACAGCCATCGGTCATATAAAAGGGCATAAAAAGCTTTAAAACAATAGCCATGAGCAAGGAAAACTATAAATACTTGTAAATGCAAAAAATTTGAAAACCAATCATTATATGGTGTACACATCTGATCGCTCCTGATTGATGATTAAACATGACATCATTCTACATGTATTTTGCTACAAGCACTGTGCTGGGTATGCTTACCAATAGATTGATGACACTGAGGATTGCTGTATGCGTGGTTAAGAATGGCTCTTTCTCTCATATCCCGTGGTTTTTTGGGAGAAAGGGATTTAGGCAGCAAACTAACTTGGGAGGAAAGACTTGGCACCTTCACACCAACTGTGGTGAAATCTACATGGTCTGGAAAGTAGATATTCATACATCCAGTAACACCATGCAAAGTTTCTTATGCAATCACAGCATCATGCAATCCCCATCCCCCTTATATATTAATGCAAAAAGTCCATGGACCTTGATAAGAGTAAATTTGATGAATGCTCTCTGAACTGCACCTAACCAATTCGAATGAACTATTCATATGATGAATGACTTGCACAATGATACATATATGTTGAAATGTTGTTGAATGGTTTTTTTTTCATCATATTAATGTATATGTTTCAAGTGACCATGACATATATTCTGAGTGACCTTCACCTAATATACAAAACTAGAAATAATGTGAGCAAAGCTCTAATGTCTCTCTATTACAAATATTATACAGAAAATGTTTTTCACTTTTTTTTTTACCAGTGACTTTGGTTATAAATCATACACTTATTTTGTCTGCTACATATTTTTGAAGTAAACACAGCATTCTGAGAGTATGCATAGCAATACATAGTCCCTACGCATTACAAACTTATTGGACTGCAACAATATCTAATTGCATTATGTAGGCTATATATATTTATGGTAAAGCCAGGATAGGACAAGGACCATAACTCAGTGAAAATGAATCGATCGAAACCAAACTCGAACTTGATTTGTAACTTGGCATGGCAAAGCAATGTACCAAATATCAATGAATATCTGCAAACAGTGAGAAAACAAGTGCGGAAAACTGATAATTTATGAAATTTTCTATGTCCAAGGGCCATAACTCAGTGAAATATGGATCGATCAAACCAACTCGAACTTGATCTGTAACTTGGTATGGCAAAGCAATGTTCCAAAATCTGCAAGCAGTGAGAAAAAAAAGTGCGGAATAACTGATTTACCGGACTGACGGATGGACAACCAGACAGACGGACGGACTGCAAACCTAAAGTCCCCTTCGACTTCGTCGGTAGGGGACTAATAAGCAATACATTTTCACTAAATGATCTACATAGCCCTATCCTGGAGATTTGGCCCCTCATCTTGCAATATGGACCATGAACATTTTTTGATAGGGGCCTCTTTACTCCTTAACATATCACACAGTTTGTTAACTATAGGTTCTGGGATTAATCTTACATAATTTTTAGGGGTTTTTGCCCTCACACACAGGAAAGAAAGGGGGGGGGGTTGTTGTTGTTGTTGTTCAGGGACCACAAAATTCACAAATTTAATTCCATTTACCTCTACATGCTAAATGTACTGAAAACCGGCCAAGCAGAAGTTGAAAATTTTCAAAAGTTAATACAAAATGCACAAAAACAAACTAAAACAGATATTGCAATAGGCTGTCTGATTCATTTGATGATCTAATAATAAAATGTATTTTAGGAGAAAGTAAAATTTTACGCGTTTTGGTTATTCTACAATTTACTCCATACAATGCATTGGTGGCTGTAATGATACCTGACATGGTGTGGAGAGGGGAGTGTTATGTAATACCTGACAGTGTGGAGAGGGGAGTGTTATGTAATCCCTGACAGTGTGGAGAGGGGAGTGTTATGTAATCCCTGACAGTGTGGAGAGGGGAGTGTTATGTAATCCCTGACAGTGTGGAGAGGGGAGTGTTATGTAATCCCTGACAGTGTGGAGAGGGGAGTGTTATGTAATCCCTGACAGTGTGGAGAGGGGAGTGTTATGTAATCCCTGACAGTGTGGAGAGGGGAGTGTGATGTAATGATATCTGACACAGTGTGGAGAGGTGGAGAGGGAAGTGTTATGTAATACCTGACAGTGCGGAGAGGGGGAGTGTTATGTAATACCTGAACACGTGTGGGAAGGGGAGTGTTATGTAATACCTGATAGTGTGGAGAGGGGAGTGTTATGTAATACCTGACAGTGTGGAGAGTGAAGTGTTATGTAATGATACCCAGACACAGTGTGGAGAGGGGAGTGTTATGTAATACCTGACAGTGTGGAGAGGGAGTGTTATTTAATACTGACACAGTGTGGAGAGGGGAGTGTTATGTAATACCTGACACAGTGTGGAGAGAGGGGTGTTATGTAATACCTGACAGTGTGGAGAGGGGAGTGTTATGTAATACCTGACAGTGTGGAGAGGGGAGTGTTATATGTAATGATACCTGACACAGTGTGGAGAGGGGAGTGTTATGTAATGATACCTGACACAGTGTGGAGAGGGGAGCGTTATGTAATACCCTGACAGTGTGGAGAGGGGAGTGGTTATTGTAATGATACCTGACACAGTGTGGAGAGGGGAGTGTTATGTAATGATACCTGCACAGTGTGGAGAGGGGGGAGTGTTATGTATGATACCTGACACAGTGTGGAGAGGGGAGTGTTATGTATTGATACCTGACATGGTGTGGAGAGGGGAGTGTTATGTAATACCTGACACAGTGTGGAGAGGGGAGTGTTATGTAATACCTGACAGTGTGGAGAGGGGAGTGTTATATAATACCTGACAGTGTGGAGAGGGGAGTGTTATGTATTGATACCAGACACAGTGTGGAGAGGGAGTGTTATGTATACCTGACACAGTGGTGGAGAGGGAGTGTTATATAATACCTGACCAGTGTGGGAGGGGAGTGTTTGTATTGATACCAGACACAGTGTGGAGAGGGGAGATGTTATGTATACCTGACACAGTGTGGAGAGGGGATGTTATGTAATACTGACACAGTGTGGAGAGGGGAGTGTTATGTAATACCTGACACAGTGGAGAGGGGAGTGTTATGTAATGATACCTGACACAGTGGTGGAGAGGGGAGCGTTATGTAATACCTGACACAGTGTGGAGAGGGGAGTGTTATGTAATACCTGACACAGTGTGGAAAGGGGGGTGTTATGTAATACCTGACAGTGTGGAGTGTTATGTAATACCTGACAGTGTGGAGAGGGGTGTTATGTAATACCTGACAGTGTGGAGAGGGGGAGTGTTATGTAATGATATCTGAACCAGTGTGGAGAGGTGGAGAGGGAAGTGTTATGTAATACCTGACAGTGTGGAGAGGGGAGTGTTATGTAATCCTGACACAGTGTGGAGAGGGGAGTGTTATGTAATACCTGACACAGTGTGGAGAGGGGAGTGTTATGTAATACCTGACACAGTGGAGAGGGGAGTGTAATGTAATGATACCTGACACAGTGTGGAGAGGGGAGTGTTTATGTAATACCTGACACGGTGTGGAGAGGGGATGTTATGTAATACCTGACACAGTGTGGGGAGGGGAGTGTTATGTAATACCTGACACAGTGGAGAGGGAGTGTAATGTAATGATACCTGACACAGTGTGGAGAGGGGGAGTGTTAAGTAATGATATCTGACACAGTGTGGAGAGGGGGGCGTTATGTAATACCTGACACAGTGTGGAGAGGGGGGTGTTATGTAATACCTGACAGTGTGGAGAGGGGAGTTGTTATTAATACCTGACAGTGTGGAGAGGGGATGTTATTGTAATACCTGACAGTGTGGAGAGGAGAGCGTTATGTAATGATACCTGACACAGTGTGGAGAGGGGAGTGTTATGTAATACCTGACACAGTGTGGAGAGGGGAGTGTTATGTAATACCTAACAGTGTGGAGAGGAGAGCGTTATGTAATGATACCTGACACAGTGTGGAGAGGGGAGTGTTATGTAATACCTGACACAGTGTGGAGAGGGGAGTGTTATGTAATACCTAACAGTGTGGAGAGGGGAGTGTTATGTAATACCTGACAGTGTGGAGAGGGGAGTGTTATGTAATACCTGACACAGTGTTGGAGAGGGGAGTGCTCCACATCCACCGCTAAGGTGTTGGTGTTAACGGCCGGATAATACTCCACGTTCTTCCAGTTCCTCTCCAGTGCTGGGCCCCAGCTGGACTCCGCCTGGCATAACTTCTTCACTCTCTGTAAGCATGACATTATTTGCTTTTTTTCTAGGCCATGCAGTAATTGGACACAAAGTTTAGTTACTTTTCCTAAATTGTGGCCCTTTCTTTTTTTTTGAGAGAGAGAGAGAGAGAGAGAGAGAGAAGAGAGAGGAGAGAGAGAGAGAGAGAGAGAGAGAGAGAGAGAGAGAGAGAGAGAGAGAGAGAGAGAGAGAGAGAGAGAGAGAGAGAAGAGAGAAGAGACCTTCAGCAGAGGTGACAAGAGTGGCAAACCCAATGCATTGCCTTGTTAAACAATAACATTATATTGCCTCTTAAGTGATTAAAAAACTAAGCATCTGATAAATGATTTCCTACCTGGATTAGTCTCCCATTTACTAGGTGCTTCCCTCTACCTGGATTGGTCTCCCTTTACTGAGTGTTTCCTACCTGGATTAGTCTCCCTTTACTGAGTGTTTCCTACCTGGATTAGTCTCCCTTTACTGAGTGCCAGTTTACCAGATAATCCACAGAGGAATGGCAAACACTGGAATGCATGTAATCATAAAGCCAAGGACCTCAGACCAGGGGGGATAACTCTCAGAACTGTATTTTTCAGACAGCGACTTGTAACCAATGCAGGAAAATATGATGATGAACTGAAAGAATAAATGGAAAACCTGCAATATGTATGCACGCACTATCATGCAAGATCAATTTCAATAGAAGAATGACTTTGTGTTTGTTTGTTTGCTTTTTTGGGCAGATTGTCATGAATCCACTTACTGTGGAATCACCACTGTTCATGGGGGACCAATGTTCGTGGATTTTGAAGGTCACTCTTACTCACAAATTTATGTCCCCAAGAACATGTTTTATCTTCCCTTTAATCTTTATATTATGCCGTTCGCATTATTTAACAAATCCCCACAAAATTACGTCCCCACTAACCAGCAAAATTTTGGTTATCCAGAAACATTGGCCCCCACGAATCAAAATGAATTCACTTAACCTGCACTTACTGTGATAATGATAGGCGAGATGATGCACCACATAGCTTTCCACCAGTAACCAACATAATGACCAATCATATGCTTGATGTCATTACAGAAATGTCGAACTCCGTAGATCCAGCCAATCGCAATACACATAAACACTCCATTCACCATGGCGGCAAAGCCTGCTGCATATTCGTCCATTAATGTCAAAACATAGATTCCACCCTTAAAATAAAAAAAAAAAAATGCGTCAAAGACAGAAATGGCCGGATTGCTATAAATATGTTTCGGTAAACAGGAAGTAGGTGTCGGACAGGTCTGAAAATCGAATCCCATGATATGGGAACCACACGCTTGATGATGAATCATCAAAGGTCATGAGGCTCACGATAATTAATTGCTGAGTAAAGTGTTTACAAAATTTGCACTATTAAGAAATAACACTGGAAAACATTCTAATCACAGTAAACAGGAAGTAGGTGTCAGACAGGTTCTGAAATCGGATCCCACGATATGGACCACCCGCTGATGATGGATATCAAAGGTCATGAGGCTACGATAATTAATTGCTGAGTAAAGTGGTTACGAAAATTTGCGCTATTAAGAATCAGAACACTGGAAAATATTTCTAAGTCGGAAACAGGAATAGATGTCGGACAGGTCGAAAATCGGATCCACAAATATTGGGACCACCCACGGATATAAAATGTTAAATGTCACGAGGCTATGATAAGTGGGTTACTGAGTAAAGTGTTACATGAATAATTATTTTCCCCGCCGCCCCACCCACCGCATCACCATTTTATAAGCCCGTTTTGCACTCGTGCAACCCGGCCAAAAAATGTTGGAAAATCCCAAAATTTATGCCTGGAAACATCTTTGTAATTTACCAATCACCAGTTTTCTCTCTTGCTTACCTGCGTGGATAGTGGTAATCCAAGAAAGAACATCACAGAACAAACCAGGAAGAGGACAGCGATTCTCTTGCCGCGGAAGACAGGTATGTTTTCATCCATTATAGCTGTCACAACAGTCTCTATCTGTACAAACTGAGTGCTGAGACCTAACATGATGATCATCAGGAAGAAGAGAATGGACCACAGCGGAGCTATTGGAAAGTAGGACATGGCAGCTGGGTTGACTATGAAGGCAAGTCCTATCCCTGCAACACAACAAACTTGGGTGATCTTAAATGTATATAAACTGGAAATATTGTCAAGTTCAAGGTCAAAAAGTTTGGTACAACGAAAGTCTTGTCATAAGAAACCCACATGTGAAATATCAAAGCCCTATCATCTACCATTCAAAAGTTATGGCCAATGTTAAAGTTTTAGAAATGTAGGTCAAATGTCAAGGTCAGGAGGTCAACAATTTTGGTACTTTAAGAAAGGTCTTGTCATAAGGAACACACATGTGCAATATGAAAGCCCTACCACTTACCATTCAAAAGTCCAGAATGAAATGCTGTATCACTGACAAAGTATTGGGGAATGGAAATAGTTGTGAATTATGCAATAATTTTCTCCATTTTCATTGAAGAAGCACTTTTCGAATTTATACCTTTCATTACAGATAGAAATATAAAGATAAAAAGAATTAAAAAAATCACTAAATAATTTTAATTGAAGAAGCATGTTGATGCAATAAAGAAGAATGAAATCTAATGTCCATACCTGATGTAATGACCTTCTCTATATCAGTGTCAAGTTCGTTGCTAAGGACGCCCATCATGGCAAACACAGATAACCCAGCTAATAAACTCATAAACGTATCACCCAAACACACCAATATAGCATCACTGAAATAAGGAATTATGTTCTGAATACTTCCATCAATAAAAAGTAAGTAGCCTTATCATGATATATTATCAATACTGCAAAATAATCAATCAAATACTTATGGTTAATTCAAATTTCTTATTCAAGTTAGTTTATCTGATATTTCCTTCCGAGTACTGCAAAGGGGGAAATATTTGTGTGGGTTTTATTTTCCGCTCTTTTTGCGATTTTGTCAACTATCGCGAAAATAAAACCATCGTGAAATGCTGTTCAATGTATTTGAGTGTATGATGCAAATCTAGTATCTTTATTTTCCGTGAAATTTAAACCATCGTGAAATACCGAAAGACAAAAAAAATCACAAAATTTTAGCCCCATGAGATTAAAGCCCTTCACAGTACTTTAGTGAATAAAATGCAAACTTGAGTAGAGCAAAAAGAGACTTATATGTATTATGGAATTTTGTTGAGATAATTGAAGTGAGGCAAAAAAGAGACCTGATATTATTATTATGGAATTTGTTGCAAATTGGTGAAGGAAAAAGAGAACCTTA